>OMOW01091627.1:8156-20363 GCA_900312555.1 Lamprogrammus exutus
CTACACGACGCTCTTCCGATGTCGTGTAAGTTGCTCTGTGTAAAATGTCAAATGTGAAAAGATAGTTGCTCAAATAATGTCATTGTTGTTCTTGTTTTGTATTTATTTTGCCAAACTGGACAGGAGTTGCTGATTAAATATTCACCAAATGCTAAATTAATCCTACAATTCTGATCATTCCATCATGCTGATACTTCATTAAATAGTGAATTACTTATCAATCAAAGGATACACACAATTTTGAAAAAAATAAAACAAGTTTTTGTACTGTGGCAATGTCACTCAAATGAGACATAACTATTTGAAAACTACTATTTGAATCAACATTATTTTCTAATTTCCATGTGGCTTTACACAGAATATGGACAAATTCTCAAGCTATGTTGACATGATTGTGGGTAAATGTGCATTTGGTCCTCTGGGATTTTTAAAATTCTGAGTAAAAGTGTTGATTCAGGCAGATTCCACAGAAGAGGGAAATGACAGTATGACCATGTGAACTGCTGTACTTACAGTTGATCCCAACAACAATTGCAATGATGAGCAGAACAATGTTCAACACTCCCAGACCCAGTATGACCAGTTGGTGGTGTGGAAAAGTTCCTTTGGAGAACACAAACCAGGAGAATTAACCAATGAGTATTCCACTCAAAATACATTACAGCCATCATACACAGTGATTTGGATTTGTCTTCATGTGAAAAACTGACACACAGTTGATAACAAGACTGATTACACCCCTGTGCAATATCACTAAAATGTTAAATGATTAAAAATTGTATCATCTTTCAATGATTATATTCATTTAAGTTGAGGTGTAGGGTGTTTGATCTTATGTATAATCAAAAACAAACAGGTAAGAGAGACTCACGGGCCCCAAAGTACAAACTCAATGCAACAAAAGTGATATAAAATAACCTGTCAACACCACAGCTTTCTCAATTGTGGCCTGGGTTGTATCTAATGCCACATGGCTCCACATGGTCAGGAAATGCCTGAACAATTAAGAAACCAGATTGTGAGACTTCATAAAGATGGGAGAGTGCACGAGAGCATCTGCAGGCTGCTGAACATGAGCTGAAACACAGTTGCAGCAGCAAAAGGTGTCGGGGAGAGAGATGACATTTATAGATTGCGCCACGAATGCAAGTTTGTGGATGCAAATACTGAATGAAAAGATGACTTCCAGTCTCAAGAGGCCTGGCGGGAGAGGAATTTGACCAACAAGACACTGATCCCAAACACGCTGCAAAAATCACACGGGAGATTTTAAAGAAGGAAAAAGTGAAAGCTGTGACCTGGGCCGAGTCTGTGACACTTTGAGTCCAACAGAAAAACCTTTGGGGTATTTTAAAACGGAAGGTAGAGCGACAAAAAAACCCTCCCAGCAAAAGAGCGGCTGAAAAGAATCGTCTGTGAAGAACGGCAGAACATCTCGCCACAGATTTGTGCAAGATCGGTATCATCCGTTCCCTGGAGGGTCGAATCTGTCATCAAAAATAAAAGTGGACATATAAAATATTAAACAAATAAAAGAATGGAATCTCACCAGTGAAGGGCGTACTGACTTTTGTTGCAGTTGGTTCTTAAATATGGACCTTTCACTCAAGTTTAATAAGTCAAACATTTGTTTTTCAAATTGATTGCCTTCATTCTTCTTGGGCTTTTTGCTACAGACAAATAAAAATGCATTACATGGACAGGATTTGTAATCACTTAACATTTATTGATATTGACTTGGGGTGTACTCAGTTTTGTCATACACGGTAAGCTGCAGGTATGTGTGTATCCTCTGCAATGCATTTCATTTGTCAACATTTCAACAATGACAACATCAAAGCAGAGGAGTCAAAAAACAAATAAGAGCAATTGAAAGCTGTAGGAGTCATACCTTGTCCAAGTATTTGGTCAAGAGAGAAGAAACTTCCATTTTTGAAGAAGTTTGTTAGTTTCATTGCTGTTTTCCCATTTTCTGTCCTTTTCTGTAGATTCTCCATTGCAGTGCTGCAGTTGCTGCCCACTGGTCTGTTTGCCACCTCTTTTATATCCGCAATGATGCTGAGTGTGTAAAAATGTGAGTGACTCTATATGTGTGTGGATTGCACACACACACACACACACACACACACACACACGATTTATTATAGGGAACTCTCAGAATCTTCGTGGTAACCGACCCCAAGCAGATTTAATTTCCTGCCATTTCAGTGTCTCGTTTCTTGTGTTCTTCTACAGCCAAATCTTTCTCGTAATACTGTAATGCTGGCAGATTACTGTAGAAAACGTCTGCACGTTTAGTCTGTACGACATTTGCTCGAGCCTCTACAATCAGATGGCTCAACTGGTAAAATATATGGTTGCGAGTTCAAATCCCTTAAAAGTCTACTATTTATGATATGTGTCCTGTAATCCCCGAAAGTAAAACAAGGAAGCAACTGGGATTAAAGCACAAGGTTTACATGTTCATCATACTGACTGTCAAACTTAAAGAATTCTTTGGCATAGAACATGAACTCACTTTGAAATAAATTGCATACATCGACTATACAGTATGTTGTGAGATGGGTAGAAATACATTTGAGCTTATTTCCACATAATCCATATATGAAACCCTGTGGTGGTGTAGACATTTAAAACAGATTTTAAATGATTGACTATTAAAACACTTTGTAATGTATATTTTGTCTTAAATGTATATGATTAATTAGTGTGATTCTTCTCAGAATTTCATATCAAGGTTCATTTCAGGGTGTGCGAGGTGAAACACACCACAGAGGGCAGCACAAACAAATGGAAAATATTTGCTCTCCTGCTTCTGTAGGGGGGCACTGCACCACCTCGCCACACTGGTCGTCCTCTTGGTTTATGTGCACCACACAGTGGGGGGCTTGGTTCCCCGAGTAAAACGAGGGCATTTTCACCCCTGGTCACACTGAGGCCCAACATCTCGGCCCCCACAGGATGACTGCGAGTGCTGCTGCAAGGAATGTATTGTACTACCAACAAGAAATGTAAACTTCAGGTCATTTCAATCAATCCAATCAATCGATCAATCATCCACCTGAATGATCAGTATCAAACATTAATGTGCCATTTTCTCCACATGACCCAGATCAGTCAGGTAACACAGTGCACCTGATACATGCACTTTGCATTGTGTAGCAGCCTCAGATTCATGATGTCATATCCCCCGCATGCTTTGATGCTCCTGTGTTATTAGAACGTTGTGGTGACAAATGTAACATATCTGAATCTTTATCAAGCTTAAAGTCCACCACCACGAACTTGCATTTTATGAATATTGAGAAAAACACCAATCCTGCTGACTAAGCATTACACAATTGCTTCACTTGTTAGAAATACGTTTCTCAATAACAGCGCCGCAGAAAATCTGGACACATTTCTTACACTCAAAGCACAACAGGCTTGATTTATTTTTTTTGCCACTGGCAGATATGTGGATTTTTATTTCTATGTAATATTTTGCCCGTTTAGTGAAAGGTATTTCTGTTTTCGTACTCTTGTTTTTCTACATAAAGAGTTAAGCAGATCAGTGGAGTGAAGCTGGCAAAGTAAAATAATGGTTTGAACAGTGCTTTCAAAATGTAGAGAATTATAGGTAATAATCATTTTTAAAAATCCGTCCCCACCCTACCCCACCCTGTGTGTGTGTGTGTGTGTGTGTGTGTTTTATTTAGAAAGTGTACAGTTTCTGACAATTCATTTGGAATAATGTAAAATGATAAATGCACGGACACATTATTTACTCTCCTAAACTTTTTTTTAATTGACTTTTAAAGACAGTTACAAACATATTGTTGCCTGTGTTTTCTGCTGCAGAAATAATTCCAGCTCTATCTTGACATGGTTTCACAAACCCAGTTCATTCGGTGCCGGCTGCACCCTGCATCAAACCAGGATTTAGGATTAGAGGTAATGTAAGTTACAGCCACACAGTCCTCACCCTGCTGTCCTACATTGTTCGGTTCTCCATCTATCCAGTACCTGCGAAAAATCAATATCATTCAAAAAAAAAAAATGAATCAAAGTGATATGCTTTCACTAAACAAAGTAAAAGAATCCTAAATCATCCAAAATCAATGCACGTGAAGTCTAAGAAACTGCATCTCTTACATTGTTTCCACCTCAGTCACGTTGTTAATCCAGACCCATTTCCCCTCTTCCACCACATCAATGAGTCCAATCCAGACTCCTCTTTCCCAAATAGTATTACCAGTTGTTATACCTTGGATGCCATCTCGCACAAAATTCTGTGAAAGCATGAAATCACACAGCAATTTTAGACATTAGAATCCATATGTGAGGACATACTGCATGCTGAGAAGAGAGCCATGTCATGTTGGATGTGACACTGTGTTTTGGGGCTGACATGAATCAACTATGAGTTGGTGTCACAAAGTGAAGGAGTGTGTCACCATGGAGCTATTGATGGGCTTATCAATACTAGAGGCAAACATAGCAGCAGTAATAAGTGATATATAGATAGATGCACCAGCCTGCAGGCAGTTTTAATGACTAATTATATTTCCATTGAGCTACAAGTACTTTTTTGACTTTGTTTCTCATCCTTGTGGACACACCTGCTCCTGTAAGTCCTTGATCACAACCAGATCAGCTCCACGACTTATGCAGTCCGCTCTGCTGTCATGCCAGTTCTTCTTCATGTTGGAATCACGGTGAGTAAACAAGTAGCAGGATGAGTTGAAAAGCATCCATCCAGGTTGGCATTTCCCACAACTTGAGCCTTTTGAGCAGAATGAGAAAACTTATTAAAATGATTCAAATTTATCAAATTAATAAAAACATAACGCATAAAACTCCTAAAACTCCATCTCACCTAAGGCACTTTTATTAGCCTGCAGTGCTTCTTTCTCTAGTTGTAGTGTCTCAATCTGGGCGTGAAATTTGTCATTGAGGCTCCTCTGTGTCTGGATCTGTTCTTTTATTTTTGCATGGTTGTCGATTTGGCTCTGCAAAGCTTTCTGGGCCACCTCTTCGGCTTGGATCACATCGCTGTGGTTGCTGCGTAGATATTTCAACTCAGTGAAGAGGGGCAATGCAGACGAGAAATGAGGGTTGAGGGAATTCTCTCTGACTTTGGCACCTGAGTGAGTGAGAACACATATTCAATAAGAAAAATTATGTAAATCTTGCACGGTTTTGTATTTGTTGAAGAGATGTGTGCGAGTTGCTCGGTGAAAAATGTGAAAAGATTGGTGCTCAAATAATGTCATGGTTGTTTTTGTAGTTACATTGCCAAACTGGACTTACTTATCAAACAAAGGATAAACACTGTTTTGAAATAATAAAACAAGTTTTTGTAGTGTGGCAATGTAACTCTAATGAGACATAACTATTTGAAAACTACTATTTGAATCAACATTATTTCTTAATTTCCAAGTGGCTTTACAGAGAATATGGACAAATTCTCAAGCTATGTTGACATAATTGTGGGCAAATGTGCATTTGGTCTTGTGGGATTTTTAAAATTCTGAGTAAAAGTGTGATTCAGGCAGATTCCACAGAAGAGGGAAATGACAGTATGACCATGTGAACTGCTGTACTTACAGTTGATCCCAACAACAATAGCAATGATGAGCAGAACAACGTTCAACACTCCCAGACCCAGTAAAACCAGTCGGTGGTGTGGAAAAGTTCCTTTGGAGAACACAAACCAGGAGAATAATCCAATGTTTAAGTATTCCGCTCAAAATACATTACAGCCATCATACACAGTGATTTGGATCTAATTCGTCCAGGTCTTCATGTGATAAAAAGACGTAAGCTTCAGGTATGTTTGTAACCCTAGCAATGCATTTCATTCGTTAACAATTCAACAATGACAACATTAAAGCTGGGGAGTCAAACAAATAAGAGCATTGAAAGCTGTGGGAGTCGTACCTTGTCCAAATATTTGGTGACGAGAGAAGAAACTTCCATTTTTGTCAAAGTTTGTTTGTTTCATTGGTGTTTTCCCATTTTCTGCCCTTTCCTGTGGATTCTCCATTGCAGTGCTGCAGTTTCTGCTCACTGATCTGTTTGCTGCCTCTTTTATATCTGGAATGATGCTGAGTGTGTAAAAATGTGAGGGACTCTATATGTGTGGATTACACATCAGATGGTTTATTATAGGGAACTCTCAGAATCTTTGTGGTAACCGACACAACGCAGATTAAATTTCCTGCCATTTCAGTGTCTTGTTACTTGTGTTTTTCATCAGCCAAATCTTTCTCTCAAATATGCTGGCAGATTACTGTAGAAAATGTTTGCCACAGACCAAATAATACACTTCAGAGTTCAGACATATTGGAGTTTCTCATTGATTGCAATGCACAATCAGATAATGCATGTATTTCTTTGATAAACCTGCCCTTATGTTATTTTCCATTCAGTCTTTAATGTTAAATTACATTGCAGAAGATTTGTCTTGAATGTTTTAAACGAATGCACTGTCATCCTGTCGTTATACAGTATGTGCCACTTCAAGTGTTCCTCACCAACAATAATACAATTTTGGTATAAAACATCAACATACGGACATCAAATATTCATAGTAGAAATAGAGCAACGTTTTCATATTAATTTATTTTTGAACAAAGACAATAAATGAGCTTGGAGCCCCCTGTGGTATGAGGTCAAACTGATTTATCTGCATATGGTTCAATTCAGTTCAGTTCACAAAGGCAACGTGGTGGCAGCAAATTAAATAAGGCAAACACAAATAACAATACAGGAACACAGACAGAGAAAACACATCCACACAGGCTGAGGTGAGTAAAGGAGAAACAATGTCACAAATCATTAATTAGCCAGAGAAAAGGACTGCAGTGTTTAACGTTTGCTGCCATCTTGGGTTGCAATGCGAAACTGCAATGTTTATTTTATGACATATACTGACGCTTCAAGGGTTGCATCAGTGTATTAAATAAGCCAAATCCCGGTGCTATTTGCATAGAGTTTTAGCTAGGCCTACTCCGCCTGCCTGTTAATGTAAACAAACCTGGATATATGTTGTATTTCTTTGTTTTCGCTGTGTTGGTAAAACGATATATTCCTGATCTTGCAGTTACAGGTTTCATCATTTTATAGCATGCTTGTTTACACTTTTGAACAATTTTTGTGCGGCCCCTCTAATTGAACTTTGGGTTAGTAATCACCAATTTTAGGATGTAGATAACGAGGTCCATTTAAAGAGACCTTTTGACCTGCTTCAGTGTGCTGGTGAGAAATATATCGTTTTTGACTTTACGCAGGTGAGTTTGTGATGGAAATTGTCTGAAACCTCTGAACAAACACACATAAAATAATGCACAAAACACTGATGGGTTGAAGGTTAACAATTGTTATTGTACAATAAGGACGCAAACCTTGACACAAGGGTCAGTGGAACAAATTCACAAGTCAGTCTCGACAGGCTGAGCCTTATGAGGCCCTTTTATAGAAGTGTATTGTTACTAAATGAAAAGTCTTGTTGGTTTATTTACATTTAAAGAACTCTACATAAATGGACTTGAAGTTGCTGATGAGCTCAAATGGAAGACATGGACGTTGTTATTGCCTGACACTGCTATTGTGATAGAAGCACACATCCAGTTCCCCCCACCCCAAGTGGACTGCTGTGTGTTTGTGTGTGTGTGTGTGTGTGTGTGTGTATTTTGAATATATCGCATTTTTTGAATTGTTGTATTATCTGTAAGTCTTTTGTTTCTTTGTGTGTCTCTGACAACATTCGAATTCCGAATGTTATCCGTTTTATATGCTCAATAAAGTTATTTTAAAAAGTGGAAACAGAAAAGACGGACGGAAGTTAACTTTCGATGTGTTGTTGTTGTTGTTTACGTCTTTACATCCAGTCATTAAGTAAAAATGTTAACTTTTGTGTTTATTGGATGGAATTATTTAACATATTTTTGTGCGCTTGTAATTCACCTCTACTATTATTGTTTCCTACTTTCTAACCTGTTAGCTGGATCAAGCTACCAGTAGCATGACATCGCCAACACCGGAAGTGTAATCGCCAGACCGTCATAATAAAGCAAACAATAACTCACCTCTGGTTGAAGGCTTTTATTCTGAAACAAAATAGCTTTCAGAACGTTCTTATTTGCAATTGAGTGGCTTGACACTTGTGCAGCTCATGTAGTTGCACACGTTTTGTCCAGTTTTACCTTTTTAAACAGACTTTGAGGTGTTAAATTGCGCTCATACTGTGAGTATTCCTCCCGTTGGCTGAGGCAGGTGACATGTTAAACGCGTTTCCGCTTTTATAGCTGTCTTTTACAAAGAGTTTTCGTTAGGCCTGTTCGGGTTTTGCCCTCACAGCACTAGCTACAGTCACAGTCCCCGCACAGAAATGTCACTGGAGGGCTTTGAGCGGCATTACGACTCGCTCAATTCGGATTTGGGCTGCGGGTCTGTGGTCAGTGAGCGCTCAGCGCCCGGCTCGTTTAGCGGAGAAGAGGAAAAGTTGCATTACATTCCGATCCGGATCCTCGGGAGGGGGGCGTTTGGAGAGGCAACCCTGTACAGGAGAACGGAGGTGAGTTTGCTCTCAGTCCCACCACTGTTCCTGATAGAGATTATGTACGCGTAAACGCAATGAAAACGGTGTTTCTGTGCATCCTTTCGTGTCTGAAAGTGGTGGGAACGTTAAAAATGCATCATTGAGAAATCAAGGAAACTGCACACATCGCGTTGTTGTTGCTACACCTGCTTATTATGATTTAATGTGTCTGGCTAGCTGAAGTGGCTCAGTGTTCTTCTGTTTCCATACCCTTGTGAGACATTCTTGAGTGAGAGCAAAGATAAATGACATCCCCATGCTTTGCTTGCCTGCCCTGTGTGATAATACACACGTGGGTTTGCAGACCTTTTCATGGTACATCCACAAAGTCCCACATGACAGAGGTTTTGCTCCACTGACCTCCACCAATGAGAAGTCTTTGCCTGTCTGTCCTGTACTATCCTGTCACACCTTTACTCTATTATATGTTACTATAATATGCTAATTATGTATCAATACATATGAATGCATGTGCAACAACAACATGTGTGTGAACAGTAATGTACCTGTATTGTGCATATTACATTGTATTTGAATTGCATTACATGTTACTTTGTCAAAGATGATGCCGCTCAGCACCAATCCAGCACACTAGTGGACCACTCTAATGTACACTTTATACACACTAGTCTATCATACTGGCTGCAGCTTCTTATTTTTACCAGATTTTATGTAAATTCTCTTTTAAACTACTTTCTAAGATAAGATAAGATAAGATCATCCTTTATTTGTCCCACAATGGGGAAATTTGCAATGCACAGCAACAAAAGTGGATAGTCAACTAGAAGACGCATCACTGCAAACTAAGACTAAAACTAAAAACAATACACTAAGAACTAAAAACAATAAATAAGCAATTATAAGTAAGAAGCAATATAAACAATATAAACAAGGTAAGAAAAATACAAAAACTATGCCTGAGGTAGATATTGCACACTTGAGTTGCAGTTACATTTGGTATTTATCATATTCTCTCTCACTTTTTGATTTCCACATGAATCGCATCTCTGTGCACTTGAGATCCTCTTACCGGATCAGAACTTGAGTGCTGTATTTATTTTATAGTCCTGTATTATTCCGTCTCTTCTGTCTCTTTGTGATTTGTTTTTCCCACCCATACGGCTCCTATTGCACACCCGGCCGTGCGAGGAGAGGGAATCTCTTTTTGTATGGCCTCTCCCAAGGTTTCTTCATTTTTTTTCCTCTTATGTGTTAAGGTTTTTAGGGAGTTAATCCTTGTTTTCCTGGAGAGCTTTGGGCTGGGTGTGTGTGGTACTGGCCTGCTTGACTTCAAACGGTTTGACTTCTGTCCCTGGTTTCCCTAGGACAACTCCCTAGTTGTATGGAAGGAAGTGGACCTGAACTCGCTCTCAGAGAAGGAGTGCAGGGATGTCATGAACGAAATAAGCATCCTCTCCATCCTGGAGCACAACAACATCATAGCCTACTTCAATCACTTCATGGATAAAAACTCTCTTCTCATTGAGCTGGAATATTGCAATGGTGTCGAAATACAGTTTGTTCCATTTGAAGACTTTCAATTCAATTTTAGTTTGAATTTGGTTCATCTCTGACAGAATCTTTATCATTCCAGGAGGAAATCTGTATGATAAAATCAACCAACAGAAGGGGAAGCTTTTCAGTGAAGAGGTACCAGTGGATCGATGCAGTACAGTTATCACATACATGAAGATTATACTCTAACACAGCTGCTCCTTTTAACGTTTCCCCCCCGTAGATGGTTATATGGTATCTATACCAAATTGCCTCTGCAGTGGTCCACATTCACAAGGCTGGGATCCTGCACAGGTAAGATGCTCAGCCTGAGTGACTTTCTATTTGTGTTACTGATCTAAGAAGCATCTTCAAGATATAATCACAATCTATTCTATACTGTGTGTACGACTTTATAAAGTAAGTTAACAATGATGTTTTCAGTACTTGAAGCTTTTAATTCTCGTTTCGTGCAGAGACATCAAGACGTTGAACATTTTCCTGACGAAGACCAACCTCATCAAACTGGGTGATTATGGTCTCGCGAAGAAGCTGGACTCTGAGTTTTCAATGGCGGAGACGGTAAGTTGCCGTTTTTGGCTTCGTTGCTCTTGTCAACGCCGTGATCTGGCGCCATGAAGCAGGAGTCGAATGTCACACAGTTGTTACTGCGAATGGTCACGTGGATCTTTACAAATCCAAATATACAGTTCCGTCCAGGCGCAAACACAGCACGATGGAGACACACATAGTCAACGTTAACAGCGGCTGTGTGCTGTCCATTGTCTGCTCTCACCTTGTCCTTGTCTGATGAGTGTCCAGATGGAAGAACACAGTGTTTGCCAAGTGTGAATTTACTTTGCAAATACACATTTTGAATACTTGAAATATGGCACTATGGAGATGGTTTGCACTTATCTTCATTCTATTTTCCTATTTGTAAATCCAGTGTGTGGGGACTCCGTATTACATGTCACCTGAACTGTGCCAGGGATCAAAATACAACTTCAAGTCAGACATCTGGGCCATGGGTTGTGTCATCTTTGAAGTCTTAACTCTTACCAGAACATTTGATGCAACGGTAGGTTAGCTGGTCTGTCAATCAATCAATCTAATCTGATGTACATTGGAGGTTCTTTCTGAATGAATTCATCGTGCTATGCGCGTGTGTGTGTCCACGCAGAACCCTCTGAACCTGTGTGTGAAAATAGTCCAGGGCAACTGGACTATGGAAGTGGACTCGGATGTTTATTCGTCCGCCCTGATCAAGCTGGTGTACGAGTGCCTCGATCAAGTGAGTGAGGGGGATGAGTCCGAGAGACCGTCTTGTGTTAGTTTGTTTGCAGACAAACAGTGTAACGAGAGAGACAACGCTGTTTGCCGTAACGTCTGCGTCACGTGTTTGCGTTCCAGGATCCTGCGAAGAGACCCACAGCTGTGCAGATCCTGGACCAGCCGATCATCGCCTGCTGCAGACAGTAAGTTGGTCGAAAGTGAAGGTTTTAAAACGAAATAGTAAAAGAAATCGATCTCGTAGATTAACAATGCAGGGGAAAAAAGCACTCATCGACGTTTTGACGCCGTTTCAGGAAGCTTGAGGAGCGAGTTGCCCTGCTGAATTCAGCGATGAAGAAACCAAAGTAAGTGATTAGCGATCGCTTCATCCGCAGGTGTGATTTATAGTGCAGGGGTGTGATGTGTGCTTCTGTCCGCGCTGTAGGCTGAGCACGGTGACCGAGAGCCCCGTCGCCGTGGTGACCACACGCTCCAGGGAGGTGTACTTCTGGGGCGGCGGGAAGTTCACCCCCCAGAAGATGGACACCTTCAAAGGGGGCAGCAGTGCGCAACACGTGTGCGCAGGGGAGAGTCACTTTGCAGTGGTGACAGTGGAGAAAGAACTGTATACTTGGGCTGTGAGTATTAATACATCGCTCGCACTAAGTCTGACAACCACAAGAGGGCACTAGTATGCCACTGTCCATTGAATCAATCCATCAGGGCTTTGCGTTGTTCACATGGCGAAAAAAAAAACAGCCGTACCAGATGGAGTCGCTCTCTTCCTCTTTCACAATGAACATTTCTCGACTCTCCAGAACGTTCACGGCGGGGCCCAGATTGTGGGCTATGTG
>OMOW01091741.1:0-10159 GCA_900312555.1 Lamprogrammus exutus
ATATAGGGAGATGAGTACAAAGTCTCCAGTTATTAACAAACAATAATGAATGTCCATTTTCCTTTCTCTCTTCCTTCCTCTTCCTTCCTCGCCGCCTGGATATGGCTTTGATCATTGTCTTACTGTTCTTTAAATATTTCCTTTACACATTTAGAGCAGGATGCCCAAGAATCTCTCCAGGAAAAAGGCAATAAACCTTCAATTGGCCTCTCACTGCTGCAGCTGAGAGCTTTTGGAAAATGAAACCACTCCAGTCTTCATCAGCGTTATTGAGCTCATTTACTCACTTAATGTCTCTATGTATTGATCAGATCAGTACTGATCACACTTACCTGTAACTCACCTTAAAACCTCTACTCGTGTCTGCACATCACTCACAAGTCTCATCATCGGCACAATACTGGACTGGTTTGTGTAATTTACTGATTACAAGCAGGACTACTTCTACCCTCCCTTGCTGCAGCACTGTTGTGCACACAGAGTGAAAATTGACTATTGTTGGTACTGTCTCACTCAGAAACACTCTTTTCAGATTGACAAGATGCGTCACACCTGAACTGCCAACACCCACGGTCTGTGAAACGTGCACTTGCCCACGAGCCTCATACTTGGTGGGTGTGTGTAACCAGGTGTGTAGGCGGGTAAATTCACATTCTATGTTAGTTTGAACATGTTATAGAAGTAAAGGATCAAGCCTCCAGGGCAGCTCAGGATCTATGAGTTTGTCTCTCTGAATTCATTTCTATTGCAGTCAACCTCAAGTTTTGACACTTTGATGATAATCACCACATAACCCTACTATGTTACACTATAGACAGAGGCACAGTAACTAAGACCAGAATATGTCCGCTTTAAGTACATGTTATGCACATAAATGTACCTAGAACGTCTCCATCATCAATCTCAACCTGGATGTCCTCGTGTGTATCATCAAATTTGAAGCAGTGAGCAGCAGTCAAGACAAACTGGGGGGTCACCAGAGAGCCGAGGCATTTCATACCCTAAAATGTTGTGACAAAGATTTTCCTCTTAGTGTTAATTTAAGAAATAATTTTGTTCAATTCTTATAATTTGCATAGGATAATCACCTTGACAACAATATATGCCAGCCATGGATACATCTTCCTCTCGCTGTGTTTCTCAGCTGTTTCATAATCCTTGTGAAGACCACATAGACCCTTTACATCCTCTTCATCTGCAAGGAAAACACATTAAAATGCAGAATAATTCAAACCAACACAGTGAATACTCCATAAACTTGTGAATACAATCATATTAGTGTTCATCATTTGCCCCGCACCTGAGCCAATGAGGCTTCAGAACCTCCCACTCGACAGCAGGACCAAATGTATGTATGACACTTTATGACACCGTCCGTCAGAGAATTCACCAGCTAAATGAAACTTCTCCTCTGATGCTCTAAAATCATACCTTTCAGAATCATACCTTTTTTAACAAAGCTCCACCTATGCGAGTGAGACGTATACGTGGACAGAATTAATATGATTCCACTATTTTCCAAAGATACATGATGCGTTGCATAATGGAATGCATCTTCAGAGAATGCGGAATGTGCAGGTGTCTTTAACACGCCTGAGTAAAAAGATTCACAAACGCATAATCTAGGTCTGTTATTTAGAATAAACTTACTCCCGTTTATACCAATTCCTGTCCCATTATGGCATATATGTGACGTTTGAAGGAATGCTTATGTTACCTTATGCAGAGTATGATCAAAGTTTTAACCTGCATGTTAACACACTGACATCCTAATGGACGCTGTAATTTATATACACATTAAAACTACTAAAACACAAGTTACTGCTAAACTTAGAAACTTCAGGGTCCATGTTCCATCATGGTTCAATCAGTTTAGTCTAAAACTGTGTGTAGCATCTCAGCGTTCATCATCGGTCTCTTATCAGAAACACGGGAAGATGTGAGATCGTTATTGGAGAAGAGAACATGGTTCTCCTATTTCCTTAAGTACTAAAGAGCAGCAATAATCATCCATCTTGGTCTTACTGTATATGTCTCTGCATGATGAATACCCACGATGAGAGCAAGTCAAGTTTCCCAACGGACCATAATGTATCATATTTAATAAAAGCATCATATTTCTAGTTCCATTAGGAGAGTAAACCATTAAAAACAAAACTGAAACAAATGAGACGTCACACTGCTGAAGTTCTGAGCCAAACAGTGTAACACCAACTTTCTTGAAACTGCCTTTAAGACTCCACAGGGCTCAAATATCTCATGCCTATTTTGGATCTTAAATCTCAAATCTGTAAAAACACAGGAAGCCAAACGTGTAAACAGATTTGTTCTGCCTGCTTGCTGTTTATTTTCAAATTACACTTACCAATAATTTCATCAAAGGCCTCTTGTAATTTGTCGAGCTTCGGTAGTCTGAAGTAATGCAGTCCACCAGTGCCCACTGTGAGGGACTGCAGGTCTGCATCAAAGATCTCAGTACCAATCCCAAAAATGTAAATATCTGTAAGGGAAAACAGTCGACAAAATGAAACACAACATGGTGCACGGGGAGTCCCTCTGAAGTCACAGCTAAACTAAATCACTTTTCTTTTTTTTTTTACCACACTTCAATATTAGTTCTTGATTATTATTTTTTGTACCACATTTTAGAAAATTCTAAAAATTCTGTAAAACACTTCAGTATAGAGGACAACATACCTGGGGGAGAGAGATTACCTCAGTTATTTTTTCAGAAATTGGAACAAATTCTGAAACTCTGTTTTCACTCTAGAAAATTCATTCAGTTCAACAGCAACAATCACAAAATGCATCTGTGAAGGCTTTTGTCTCTGAAAATGAAGCTCACCCAGATATTCCGCTCGTGCTCCCGTGTGGGTGTCGTTCATGTATACCAAGCTCTTTATGTTTTCCACTGTGCCCTCAGGTGTCCCGCCCATATTATAAGCACCTGTAATGAAAGATACCAATATGTTAACAACTTTATTATTATTATTATTACTAATCTGTCATCATGAAAAATCCAAATTAACATACTTAAGATAATGAGATGCAGTAAATTTGCTGTTGTCACAAGAAAACAAGGAATCATTTTGCAGAGATAAGAAGATTAATATTTACCTCCTTATCAGAATAAACAATCCTTTGTTTTTGAGTTGGTTCATCTCATTTTCTTAATATTTCTCTTGTTATCTCCAGAAAAAAGACCTTTGCTTGTTTGTAATGTTATTTCATTATGTTGGGGAAATTTTGTTTTGTTCCTGTGATAACAGATTACTTACCGTATCTTGATTTGTTGACAAAATAATGATAAATACTGTATATATTTTTTGTGCAGGATAATTATTTCATCATCATGAGTGAGCGACTTTATCCCCAGATAACAAGTAGATTATAATAATAACTGCAGCCACTATCTGCTTACATTGTATTTGTTGTTTTGATGTTATGATACATTTAAGATTGAAATCAGGCATTCTCGATTATTCCCAGCCACTTTTGAAGTTAACAGAAAGAGAAGGTAACAAACACAAATAGCACCTTTGTTTTCTACCCCAATTGCACATAGAGGGAATAGTGAATTAGTGAAAATGGCAACTTCATTACCATCTGTAAAAAGGATGAGGACGTGACGATGGTCCTTAAACGCGGGTCCAGCTCGTTGCTTTATAAACGCTATTTGCTCCCTGAATTTCATGAAGACTAGGTTCAGATCTGTTCCATCAAGGTCTTTGTCTGTCAGAAAAAATACACAAACAATCAGAGCATGATAACAGTATTTTCAACTCTATTTCTAAAATCGTATGGATAAATTGAATGCACCCACCTGCTATTTTGAATTCTTTCACCGCATTCATGACAGATTCATAGACAGTCTGATGTGCTTCTTTTTCATCAGCAAAAAAATCAATTATGTTGACAACTTCATGTATTTCAGAGGAGAAAAAGATGATTTCATAATTGGGGCTGACTGAAAAAGATGCAATCTGCGCAGAAAGAAAAGGAAACACCTTTGTAAATACACATGAACTTGTAGAAATTGTATGAATGTTGGTTAATGTAACATCTCTTTATGTTTTAAACTGCTTATGGTTGTTATTTTGTTAAGTAATTGATGCGTGCATCAGCAGGAGGAGCAGTGAGCAGCCAGGGGATTCGTGCCAAGATGCATCTGTCAAAGTTATGACATGTAATGCATAATGAAATGTACTTCTAATGGGCTGTTGTAGTTCTGGCTGCCAAATGGGCTGAAACGACTGTATGTTTGTACACGTCAGCTCAATGGGACCCTGGCAGAGTTTCAAACACAGAAGCTTCACATGTTCATTCGTCAAGCTTGGCTCCTAAGAATTTACCTTATACAGTATATGGCTAAAATGCTTCTCAAAATAGCATAATGCTCTACACAATGCATGTATATCAATATATTGACTAAATACTCATATTTCATACCCCCTCCATTTATTCTTCCCCATTCTACCTCCATAATTAAAAATGTAAATAAATAAATACATTGACTTGACTTGTTAGAAATGTTAGAAAAACAGAGCTTCTGCTGCAGATTTGGACAAAATACTTGCTTGTTCACAGCATTTCTGTTCTTTAAGCGTCTGGAGTACAAAGTCATTCTTGTAATTTTGATTTGATTTGCTGAATTTGGGTTTTCATTTACTGCCTAAAAAGCTGCACTGTAAAATATGATCACACTTATACTAGATGGTGAATTTTGTCTTTCGAAAAAGTGCCTTTTTTCTGCTTTTTTGGTTTTTTAGAAACAATCTAGAGATAGAGTTAATATTAAATTAATATATCATTGTTGTTATTGTTGTTATTAATAAAATTAGAATCAAAATTTAAAAATGTCAAAAATATGTAAAAAATATAAGACTAATTATTGATTCTATAATGCCTTTGCATCTAAAAAAAAATAAAAGAAATGACAAAAATAAGGGGGAAAAACTCAAAAATGTGGGATAAATACGGATTGGTGATTATTAAAAACAACGTATCACACAAGCAAGCCAAAATCTCATCCTATGCAGTAAAGGATTTTTTTTTTTTACAGTGCAGCCCTGTTGGTCACAAATGAACCCAAATTCAGTGAAAAGTAAAACTGCATTTAGACTGCAAAGGGTTAAATAATCCTCCAACGTTAAATACCCAAAGGTAAAAGGTAGCACACACACACACACAGAACTTCTGGCCATGTCAACAAAACATGCTCACATTTTGGCCAAGTGGCCTTCATCAGAACATGGAGGACAAAGTAGGTCATGTCATTTATAAACAGGAGTTGGCAGGTTTGAGATTAGTCAACTTTGTCCTGAAGTTCTGTGTGTGTGTGTGTGTGTGTGTGTGTGTGCTACCTTTTACCTTTGGGTATTCAACGTTGGAGTTATATGATTTTGGTTCAGCCCCACAAACAAAGTACTGGGAAGGCAAATCCTTTCAAAGATGTAACAACTATGGTTAAACAATCCTGTCTTCCTTTGAGCGTCTCTGTCAAACCCAACACAGACTCACACATCAGCAGATTTAGTGTTTGACTAAATGTCCAGACTAGTAATGATAACATAACAGCTATGTTTCAATATTATACTTGAACAAGTCAGCAACCTTATTGCCATCATCCATGCGATGCTTTCAACCTATATGTGCGTCTTCAGATAAACAGAGGAACAATCAGCAAGACAATCCTAAACTCACATGAATCTGCAGTCTCAGCACATTCTTACTGAATGTGGCCATAACAAAAGTGTATTTGACATTAAAAATAACTGATAAATTTGATTTAAGCCCATTCCAATTTATGTAAGAAACAAATCTTAAGTTGGAAGTTGTAAACAACAAACAATGTCTGTTATTGAGACGTTTATTTTCTTGATTCTGTTGCTCGTTTCTAGAAAATCCAGAAACAAGTTGAAAAAAAAGGGTTGACTGGTAGATTTTTCAACAAAATCACATTTTCAGGACTCAGTAACTGACAAGATGACTTGTTAAGAATTCTCAAATTGGTTTGATTGTTGAAATAATAAACCTCATATTTTCCTCTGTCAATTCCATCTGAAAAACAGACTGAATATTTCATGAAGGAAACTCAAGACTGGATATCTCGAAAGCAGTCTAATAATCGAACACATGCAGTGACTGAAAAGATTATAAACCTCGTTTAAGACAAAAGTAGGATTGGAGTTAATACAAGATCTTGAGACGTTCTTCAATTCCACTTTTTGTTGTCTCCAAAAATGGTGAAACCACTTACATAACCAGTTTTGGATGAAAATTTTACAGCTTATTTTATGTCAAACTAACACCAGTGTTCTTTTTTTGATTTGCTCCTCATTTTTAATCAAGAAAATGTGTTTCTAACCTTTTCAATAAGTGTTTCAACAGCTCTTTTGGCACTCTCAAACTGCTCCTTTTCGATGCTTTCAGAAATGTCCACAGCGATGTAGATGTTCAGCGTCCCATTTTTGGTTATCCTGATTTTTCTCCCCCCCTGTGTGTCGTCTGAAAAGCCGACAGCAATTCATGTTGTTAGGCCACATATTATAAAAGATGCTTCTCCTGCAAAAGCCTCATTAAATGCAGACTGTACGGGTAAAATGACAAAACCTGACATGACAGCTGAATTATAGAAGTGAAACGTATCTTTGACAATTTTCTTGATAGGCAAATGTGCGCAGAAGTAAAGCTTTATGTTACTGTACAGAGAATTGACTTTGGTGAACCGTGAATCCACCAAACTTGGGAGGAAAAAATCAAAATGATTAATCGTGAAATTTTGGGATTGATTTCAAAGTCTGGAATATAATTGAGGATAATGCTGGATATCCAAGAATAACCCTGGATGTTTGATAATAATTCATTTGGGTTAATATCAGTGCTACTATTGCTAATCATCAGATGAAACAAATCTGTGCCAGATGCTAACCCGTGGACTCTAACGTGGTCAGGCTCCCTTTGATTGCACCACCAAAGGCTTCTGAGACCTCCAGGGGCGTGTCGTAGGTGTGTTTGTCTGCAACGAGAGCAACAAAAAACTACATTGGTGATTTGTTTTTCTAAGTGAAGAAGAAGTACAACATCTGCATATCTTATTAAAAAGTAAGTGTTGAATTGAACCCCACGTTAATTAAAACAAATTACTTTAATAACGTACCTAAACTAACACCTGAATCACTGAAATATTCTCAAATTGAACATTCAAATCTGTTGTATCATGACAGAATTTGTCCTAATGTCATGGCAGTGGTGGCCTGAAAGAGACTCTAGATGGGATTGTTTGTTACATGTCATTCCAGACTCCCAGTGACAGCATAAGACAATTCCTTCCAAACTCAAATGATTTTCCTTTGTGAGAGGCTTCCAGGCAGACGCTCTTTGGTCTGCTCCTCAAGTTTCACTACAATGCAGACATGTTGAATATGAAAGTATAATTTTACACTTTGGATAAAAGCACCTGCCAAATCAATAAATGTCTGTGTTATATGTAACCTAAATATCTAAAAACTTCCTTGCTTGTTGAGTCATTTTAGGGAAACAAATGGCTTTCTTGGACCTTAAAGGTACTGCTTGTATGATGCGAACACCAAGGAGAACGGGTGAAAGTTGGAATTTGCCATTGTTGTTGTTGTTAGGATTCTGTAATGGCATGTCAGAAACGATGCCATCCAGAGTCCATTTTGGAATACCTTTGGACCGATATTTTAACATGACATAAACATGCAATAGTTAAACAATATTTTTCGGAGCCTCCATTCAATGTTCTCATGGCCAAACTTTTTTCAAATAACACAGAATATCATCAGCATACGTCGATATCTGTCTTACAGTAGCATGTGGGCTCTGTCCCCGTCCACTGGCCGTTCTCTTGACACACTCTCTCACTTGAGCCCACCAAATACAGATTGGCATTGCAGATGTATTTCACTTTGTCATCAATACTAAACATGTTTCCAATCCTGGTGGTACCAGCTGGGATACCAGGATCAGCACAGACGTGTCTCTCTGCTGTAATAAGACAAAACATAACAATCAGCGATAGTTTCTTTACATGAACGAGAACATACTGTACATGCTCTGTTAGAGTGAAGCTCAAAGTACAGCTGAGGCCGACTGAAATGTATCATGTTATGAGGTATCTTCTCATCATCACAAGTATTGCACGAGTGTAAATTTGACCTGCAGTGGTGCAGGATCAAACGCCAATTGGGGACCATGAATGTCTCTGTACTAAATTTCAATTAATCAGACCAAAGTGTTGTACTGATGAGCATGCAGACAACCATAACAGTCCACCGATAATGAAACGAAACCTAATGAGGAGACAACGTGTGTGTCCTCAGTGGTACAGCCATTGATAACTGTGTTGTTCTGACTCACAGTCACGGCTGCATATGGGAGTGGCGCCGCTCCACTTCCCGTTTGGTAGACACACACGTCTAGATGAACCACGCAGTGCGTAACCAGAGTAACACTCATATGTAGTCTCGTTGTTCACGTAGTACTTTTCCTGAGGAGGGTAGACGTTTCCATTCTCAAAGACACTGGGGTCTGGACATTCAACAGCTGCAAAATAGGATAAGAATAAGGATTCAAGATTCTGGTCAAAGATGCTTTAACACATGTGAGTGTGATTGATCAACTACGGCCAGGGCTCATTACTTTCTCTTTTAAAGTTTCAAGAAAAAACTTGTAATTTTCCAGTTTTTATTTTGGTTAAGAAGTATGCGAAAATCAGAAAAAACATCTTGTTTGTATTCTCTCTTCAGTTTTTCTTCACTTTGTATGTCTGTAAAAGCTGTTTGTGATCAATATGCCTGATCGTTTCATTGAGGTTGATGAATTACTTTTGACTACAATCGACAAAAATATAGAAAAATGCTGCACAATGTTTGGACTGTTAAGAAATCTCTTCTTTTTTAAATTATTATTGGATCCGCGCTGAATCCGTATCACCACCAAATTGAATGGGTTTGTCTCTGGGTCACGCCCCCAACCCATCAAGTTTTGTTAAAATTGGTTCCGACCTGTTTGAATGATCCTTCAAACAAACAAACTAACCGGCCAAACAACAAAACATAAACATAACCTCCTTGGTGGAGATAATGAGCTTTAATTATGATGTCACTTTATTTTGTATGCCAGACTCTTCATACGGGACCATGATTTGCCTTACAAAGACCAGTTTAGTCAAAAAGAAGAACTTGTCTCACTCAGGTCTGTTTGAGCTCACACCTGTCTATAGTAAAACTTCACCATCCTCATCATCATCATCAGCTTAATAATAATAATAATAAATTCAATTTATATAGCTTACTTACTCTTGCATCTCTGGGGAAGAAATCTTTTTGGCAGTGGTTTCCATCTGCTGTTGAGCTGGCACAGACGCGACATAGCAGGATATGGATAGTAGCCCTCAGGACAGTGGTAGATCAACATGCTGCCTGTCTCCAGCTGCTTGGTCAGACTGTAGGTTCCTCCTTCAATGTGCATGTTAGCCTCTGTGCAATTGCCCAAAACTCCTCCACCTTAAGAATGATTTTATTCACATTTAGGGCACACAGAAGTGAGCCGGTCAGGCTGCACGCAGGAATAATGTTCAATCATTATAATTAACCAGACATCACGTTTCTGTTGACTGCAGTCAATTAACTGCACACTGATTAAATTGACCTGCATCTCAAAATATGGAAATGACAGTGGAAATGAGGCCAACTTCAGCCAGGAAATGTCTGGCTTTTGTGGGCGTGGATGACCAAGCCACTCAACTGCAGGGTAATAAAGTTAGAGACAATCCAGGCTTTGAATTAGGGTCTTTGCCCAGTTGGCCCGCTCAGTAATTCATCTGTGGTTGCAGTATATTTTTAACTCAAAGGTGCACAATTTCTCAAAGAAAGAGGACACGGGTTCACTTTCAGAAATACAAAAAAAAACTCTGGATGAACAATTTTGTGTTTATTTGTTTCCAAAACAGAAATTCTTACAGACACAAAATATGAAATGACATTTTGTAAAGCTTTTGTATCTGCCAGTGCTTCTCATTTCAAAGTTCAGTGGCTTGCTGGCACTGACAGGACAATTTAACGTTTATTTCTTTGTCTACTATTTTTATATTTTGTTGTATTTAATTTTATTCAATTCTAATTTTATTTCTCCT
>OMOW01091771.1:8661-19182 GCA_900312555.1 Lamprogrammus exutus
TTAAGTGCAGACTGTGGCTTTTTTGCAGGGCTTTATGTTACAAAGGATGAAGGGAATATGGACACACTGCTGTTAGGCTGTATTAGATTGAATGATTGGCCGAGGCCGATTGTTTTCGATTTACTCAAAAGCACAAGAGTGGCTTTCATATTCCCAAATAAAGGAAGGATAAAATCTCCTTCAGCTGAAAGTTTTAAGAATGTGCTAATTAGGGCTACGACAAAGGTTTGTTTAATTTTGGAATTTGGTTATTTTTTGCTCTTAAATAAACACCTTATAACAGTGTGATATCAGAGTGCCCATTTCTGCGAGGCACCAGTAACACCTACCAGATAGTGACAGTAAACACAGTATTCAGAAACAGACTCTCTTTTTGCAGCACCATTCCAAAGCCTTTTAACAGATGAACTGAGACCAAATCAATCTACAAACTGTGTGTTAACAGGGATCTTATAATTTCATTGCATGTCACACATGTCAATAAAATCTTAGTTGTAATCTGTGTCAGATTGTGTGATATGAAGTTTGCTGCATGTTGCATGATGTATGCCTGGTGAATCGTAGAACTACGACGAGCGGGCGAAAAAGTTTATGCGGGCAAAAATGTATCATTAACTTGTCATCCATCTTTGCCGCATTATAAATTTTGGTCCTGGAGCTAAGGGTCTTTAAAGTGTGCTATAGAAATAAAATTTAATATTATTATTATTACGACCACCAGTTTGGATTGATGACCTCAGATTTCATCACAATTCCCCGAAGATTTGTTAATATCCATCAGCAAGAGCCCAAAATCAGTCTGTATGAGCCATCAATCTGTCTAACACTACCCTCTTCAGACAGATAGTTTAATATAGAGGGTCCAGTCTGTAAAATTGTTATCCCTTGGTCAACCAAAGCCTAATTTACAAACTTTTTTAACCATCGTTAAATAAGAATTTGTTTTAAATGGAACAACAAACCCTCCTCAGGGATGTGTGAGAGCTTTACGGGCAACCTGACTCGGTCAGAGACGCAGTCAGAAGGTGTTTATACCTTTCTCGAATGCTCACACAAGAAGGTCGAGCAAAAAAGTGTGCCGTCATGAATGCCTAATTGAATTATGTTAAAGGAAAAATGAGAGTTAATCACACTATCTAAACCAATCCTCTCTCTGCTTTTGTGTGAGCTTGAGTGTGTGTGGGGGTGTGAGTGTGAGTGTGAGTAATGGTGGTGAGCGTAGGTCTGTTCCCTTTTATCCTTTGAAAAATCTCTGACCTTTAAATGACACATGGCTTCTGTATGTGTCACCGTAGGCTAGCCTGAAAAACAAAGTGCGATCTGTGACACAGCACCTCCACATGACAGCTTTGGAATGACGCTGATACAGCTCACGAGAATAATGACAATAATTAACTTGAATGGCATTTTCCAATAATGAATAAAGTGATGGGTAGATTGGCTGAGACGAATCTTTATACTACTTTTCCTGAGTGTGTATACAGCAATTATTCTGTACAATGATGAATAGCCTCCATACTGTACACACTTTATTTTTCCCCAATGTGGATTTCAAACCACATCTCACACCTGGTACATATTCAGTCAAGAGCAGTTTCTTCCACAGGTGAATCATAATACAGTTGTGATGAATTAAATGCGGTTCAACTGAATCGCTGTTACAATTTAGCTTTTGTTTCAGATTGATACACTAACAAACACGCACACACACGTTTTCACACACTGTCAGTTGTCAAATCCCTGAGCTCCGTCAGATCAATGTGGATTGACCTGAGCAGAGACGGACAGCTTGTCACTCCAGGGGTAGAGAAACAACAGCCGACACCCTCACCCCTCCTCTGCCAACCACCGACAGTTACGTAAGACCACGAGCATTACATAAGACCCTTGTAGATCTGATACGACGAGAGAGAGAAAGAGAGAGAATCCTCCAAATCCTACGCATCATTAAAGGGATCTCAGAGGGCTTCTGTGTTTTAAGAGCAGCAGAGACGATGCTGCTTTATGCAGATGACAGATGGCTTTTCCTCCATCTATGACAAAGCATGCCGTAGCATCTGTTGTGATGGAGAGAGACACAGACATACGCGGAGGGATTGTGCTGTCAGAGAGAAACACCAGCCAGCACAGTGCTCCTGTCATTCATGTGAAAACCTCACATCTCCAAAATGTCAAATTTTTTGGGAGCTTTTGAGTTCAACTTACGGTTTTAAGTGGGTTTCGAAAGTAAGCCCTCAAATTTGCAGAGTTTTCTCAACGAAAAGAGTGTCACATATGTTTCAATTTTTACAATACACTGATATCTTATTGTTTGTGGTGTTTATGTTGTGTTGTCAAAACCTAAAATAAACAGTGTTGTGGTGAGGGCAGAATCATAGATGGCATTATGTGGCAACGTTCTGTACATCAGTGCAATTTAACTTGTACTGTAGTTTCCTTTGCATTACTTCAATTATTTCACACACGCTCTTTAGTGAGCCTCATAGTGGACATGCAACACCATTTATGATTAATAACGATGAAAACAAAAGTGATATCAGAGAAAACCATCAGAAAAAACACGATACATGAAGAAAAACGATAACCTTTTATTTGTATCATAAATTATTCAAAAGTGAAAGGCTAGGAAATGTATTTTTGCATACATTATAAAAATCGGAGAGGAAAGCCAGAGTGTTTGTTCAGTGTAGCCTAAGGGGCTGCACAAATACTTTTTCTATTTGGTGGTGTATTACGAGAACGTAAACCTGTCCAAAATTCTCAAACCATTACAAGCTCATAGAGAAAATAGTATAGAGTTGTAGTAATACTATAAAAACATACACTAAAAGTACAGAATAAAATCACGTTTTTGTTGCCAAAGCAATGCAAAAATGTGCCAGCAACAGTTTAGTGCCTTAAGATGATTAATTCTGATTTAAAATCAATCAGCACTCAAACACATAAATCCATTCCCTTTACTTCACACTGATATCAATGTACCAGTGAATCATGTTTGTGCATGCACCCTTCTTTCTCCCTCTCACGCACAGAGGCAGCACAGTCTTGCAGTAGCTGTCCTAATAAAAATGGCAGTTCAGCGCATTCTGAGGTAGGTAAAGCTCGGCTTCCTGACAAAGCAGCTTTGTGACAATGCCACATAGGGTCAGTGTTTGATGCACACCGTCGATTCCTCGCAAACTCTATTTACTCTCTGAATTCAGCAGCAGTGATGGACGCACGTAATTTAAATGGTACAGTGCACAAGGGTGAAATATGATGTAAGTTTAAAATGCTCGACCCTGTGGCCTCACGTCTGCTAGTGGTTTAGCACAGTTTAGTGCACGCAAAACACACACACACACACACGCACGTATACAAACGGCAGCATGTGGTTGCATTTATTTTTTTGCCACAAGTGCTTACAAGCAAGCGGGTGGTATTACCTAACACGTCGGACATTCGTCAGTGGAAAAGGTGTAGAAATTAGAGAAAACAAGAGGGAATCACGAAGAGAGGTGGGCTCTTCATTTACAGCATTTTCCTGTACATCACCCACTAACATCAGAGTGAAGTAAACACAAATTAAACCTCTCTCTATCGCTTAAAATGTCTGCAGTGAGGATATGTAGGAACTAAGGGGAATCCTTTCTATGGGTCAGAGGAAAGGGAAAAAGAAGACTAAAAGAAAGCAAGGAAAAAGAGATGAGAGGACAGAAGGAGGAGAAGTGCAGATACGGAAAAAAAGAAGAATTGACCGTACAGGTGGAGTTGACCTCCGTTCTGTTCCTCTATAAACTGCTCCTCTGAGTGTCTGCAGCCTCAGGTAACAATTAGCACCAGAGGTGGCTCTATGAGGGGAAGAGCGGCTCACATTAGCCCACACAGGAGCAATGGTAGCTGGGCAACGAATGCCTGTGCTGCCCTGCATGTTAGTCCTGAGAAATACATTTCAGCGGTACATTCTGGCCATCAGATTAATAAATGAAGCATTTTTGTCTTGAATTTGTACATTCAATTTCACTCATCCACATTTGGTAAATGCGACAATTTTTTAGATTAATTAGCCTTAATAATTTCTCACTTATCGCTTTCAGGTAAAAATGAAGCCCAAAACAAAACAAAGAACCCCTGCACTTTACTGTTTCAAATGACAATACAGTACATTTACATTTACATTCTTGGCACATCTCTGTCTGTGAAACTGAGCAGATAACCATATCAGATCAAGCCATTACTACAGTTTCACAGAGCCCCTGATGGAAGGGACACATCCCTCAATCAATCCCTCTCCTCTCCACAATGACAAGTTCACCAGGGTGACAGGCTTTTAACAAGCGCTGGCCAGGAATAGGCCTTTTCTCTCTCTACACTCTGCGTCAGAAATGCTCCTATTCCTGTCTCCACAGAGCTTTTCCCTCCACAGGGAGACGTCATATTCATGAAAATGTGTCTATTTCAGACTCATGCAGCTGAGCAAAATGATAGCAGGTGGAGAGAAGAGAGATATGAAATGGTATAAATCATGCAGCGCTGGAAGTCGAGGTTAGTGTCAACTCAACAGGCAAGTGTGTGTGAATCTGAGAAAAGGAGATGTGATTTGAAGAGAAGATAAAGAGAGAGAGAGAGGGGAGGGTGCCTGAGTATGAATATATGGATACATCAAGAGTTGTATTTTGTTGTGGATGGAGGAAACTACTCAGTGGTTGCTTGTGTGTATATAGTTTCTGTGTGTGCATGTGTGTGCTATTTCCCAGCAAAAGGTTACATGGTAATACTGGCATTTAATCAGTGAACCAGCAAACGTGGGCAGCAAGAAATCAGAGTATGACCCGCGCTGACCCAGGACAGAAGAGAGGAGCTGAATTAGCAGATGTATAGCCTCACATAATCCAACATTATCAGCTGCTGCTGCTGAGGGATTGAGCTGAGTGAACCACAACATTTGTAAAGACTTTAGTCAAATCAATCATCAATCATACGTGAAAAGCAGATAAAATCCAACAGAGCCTTACAGAGGAACCATTTCTTTTACTTTATGAACTATAATGTCTCTCAATTTTACTTATATATGGAAGACAGAAAGTCTTTAAGATGTGTCCATGTTTTTATAGACTTGTGTTGTTCATTTTCATGGCTGTCTTAAGAAAGTTCTCTGGATACAACCCTGTACAGATATCTGATAGCTAACAAATGCTCATTATTTTCAAGTTTTATCAATCATAACTTATTCAGAATTGTAAAAAAGGAGATATTTGAAAAAAATCACTCAAAACTGGATTTTGTAAATAAAAATTGCAGTGCACACATTCTGTATTTTGTTACTTGGGGGAAAATTCTGGTTAATCTGCAGCATAATCAGCATCATACACTGGATTCACTTTAGATTTAATCATTTTAATCTTAATTTTTCTAATAGCTTTCTATGGGCCAGACTCCAGATCCTCTCTACTATTTCACTTTACTCAACAGGTGATGTACTTCATTTGAAACATCCAGGTATTTTTCTGAGAAGACTGGTAACAGTCATTCATGTTATGTCAACAGTAAGCCCCAGTCTTGTGTGTAACATCTAATTATATATTTTAAAAAAGGTTAATTATAATTATTATGGATAGGAGGAGTTACACTTGATAATGACTGCAACACCACAGTTTTGTTTCATATCCAACGTGCAGGGTGGCACTCAGGCCGCGCTGCACAGCTACCGTAGCTCAAGTGTGGGCTAACATGAACCCTCCTAACCCCTCGCTGAGACACCTCTAGTGTGTTAATTGTGTCCTGAGGCAGCAGACATTCAGAGCAGGAGTTTATAGAGGAACACTGAGTCCTGTATGAATCAGTCCTCATTCCGCCATCTGCTCTTTGTTTCTGTCTTTCCACCTAATTGTCTTTGTTGTCTTTTGTTTTTCCTTCTCTTGTGTCTTGTTTCAATCTAACACGACCATCACACTTTCTCGGGTTTGTTTATACAATTTCTACACACTTAAATCTGACATTGAAAGTCACAACTCCCACTTATTTGCAAGTGGAAGTTACTGTATTCTAATCTACTCTGCTTTTTAAAGCTATATTTCAGTCCCCCTGAAAGATTTATTGTGTTATCTAGGGCTAGGAGAAAAACAAACTGACTCACAAATGTGATTCACAAATTATTTATTTATTAATTATTTATTATTTCATTTTTTTCTAAACAACAATAGCCACTGAGAGCATGTATTTGCTAAAACATCCAAATGTAGATTTAAACTATCTAGATCTTTTATCATGCAACCAGTTAGCTGTTTGTAATGTATGTCACCTGCGTCCAGCTGCTTACCACTGCTGCATTCTTTCTCTCTGCCTTTCATTAAATTCCTTGTGGATTTTATGACCGTTACCATGAGTCATTACACCTCTCATCTGCCCTGTTTTCTTTAGCTAAGACAGCCTTAACTGACACATGGTGACCAGAAATAAGTCCACACTCTTGTGCGCATGGGTGAAATTGACAAAGCCTTTAGATCTACAACACCGAAAACATGTGTGACATAGTAGATCTACTGGCTACGGGAAGTAGTCAGGTTCACACAAAACAACACAGATCTAATTTCTGGTCACCATATCAGTCCCTAAAGTCTCTATTGTTGCTGACCTAAAACACTGTCAGCCAATTGTATGCAAAGGGGCAGAAGATGACCTACAAATTTCCCCTTAAAACTAGAACCACATCTGATAAGACAAAAAAGCTTTTCCAAATGTAACAAGGTCAGCTTTGTCCATGAAGACACTGTAGGCAAGGGGAGGATGCTCTTACCTGTACAAACTGCACACCAGTAGAGATGTGTGCCATGACATAGAATGCCAAAGCAAATGTACCTTTACAAGGTCAGGAAATTTAAATAAACAGTGCTACAAGTCCTGGTCCAGTTGATGACAGGACTGGTTGAGAATATTCCTAACCAGTTCTTATACTCACAAATGTATTACCTTCTGATCCTCTGTCTGTGGTCGGAGCCAGAGGGTATTATCACTGATGTGTTTAAAAGACTGCAGAGTGCAGCTCTTGTTCTGCTTAATCTGGATTACTCTATTCTGCTCATTTTCTGAGTTTTGAAACACAAACAATTTCAAAATATGTCTTCATCATTTGATCCTGCCGCCGCACCGCTGTTGGTCTAAATTTCTTAGCAACCTTTTGCTAGCAATTTATAATAAAATTATGAGGGGAAATATCATGTAGTGAATTTCAATTTGCAGAATCACAACAGGGAATAATCTGAGACAAGCTCCACTGGCTTATGTGCTCCCATACATTTGTAGTACACCGTGCCAATGTAATCGTCTGCTTTGTTTTACAGGAGACAGCATGTGACTGTGAGCCTGCTGCTTAATTACAAACACATTTGCGGAGGTGGAATGCTTGTAAAGGAAAGAGTTTCAAGCTAGTCAGTAGAAACGGATTAGACCGAGAGAATAAAAAAGTAGGTGCACTGATATAGAGACGACACGATAAAAGTCATGGAAACACATTGAGTGAATAAACCTGTGCTGTGGCATATTGCTGCCCCTACACCGGAAAGTGGAAAAAACAGAAAGAATAAAAATGACGACGAGACTGTTGCCATGTAACCTCACTTTACCCAGGTAACAATAGAAAGGGGGAGGTAAGCGATGAAGAAGCATTTTAAGAGTAAAGGAATGCACCCCTAGGAAGTTGGAGGGACAGACGGAGACAAAAGAAGCACCCACAGCCACAACCCATACTACATAATGTAAGCCTTCTGTATAGATGAAAACAATGTCGCACCAAAAACAAGGACTCAGTGGTATGTTTTTGTCTGCCTGCTGCAACACGACTGACAAATGCACCGACACACACACACACACACGTGTCCACAGAGGCCTGTCAGTTGTTGCTGTGTTAATAATTCCCAGTGTTAATGCACTACTGCTTGCTGCCATGGAGCTACAATTTAACAGTACAGCAGAGAGAGAGAGAGAGAGAGAGAGAGATGCACACTGTACCAGATGCCGACATAAAAAAAGAGAGTTAGTGATAGACAGCGGTGTGTGTGGTTGATGACAAAAATCCCAAACATGGTGTTGATGAGGGCGGTTTGCTGCATTTTCCGCATGCAATACACACCACACAAATGTTACTGAGTATTTGCTCACTTGCTGTTGGTGCAAAGATAGCAATGTGCCAAACCACAATCATATAGCAGGAAGGAAACGGAGAAAAAACTGCCAAACTGTTGCTAGTGAACAGAGCATGTCTGTGTCAGGAACCACGGCTTTAATATGAGGCATCTGTGGCCTCTGACCCGTGAAACACTCTTTAACGCGTGACTGGGTATCTCTCTTGTTATCTCTAAGATACTGCCAACCTTCAAATTATGCACTGACAGTCCTTGAATTTGAATAGAATAAGATTGTTAAAAAATTACAGAAGTTAAGAGCCCCTTTAAAATTTTTGGGACAATGATTTTTTACGACAAAGTGGCTGCATGTTTGAGCATTTCTAACTCTCGGATGTTTATAAAATTCTCTCGGGTGGTTCCGAGAGACTATACAACATGGAATATCATCATCGACAGCTTGCACGACTTGCACGAGCTCAACTCTGTGGTGACAGACTATATACTATTTTGTGTGAACGTTGTTATACCAAAAAGATGCAATAAGTTTTTGCCAAATGATAAATCACAGATAAATCGGCCATGTTAAAATCCTTGTGGGGCAGAGCAGAGACAAAGACCGGAAATCTTCCTTGAGAGCGTCCTACTTTTCACAACGAAAACACGAGCTGTTGATGCTGAGATCATTGTGGCTTTTCTTTTTGTAGATGGAGTTTTCTCGTCAAAGCTTTCCACCCTTGCTGTCTGCAGGCTGTCACTTCCTCTTCTTTGTTCTACACTCACAAATGTTCTACTTTGTGCTGCCCGCACAGTTGTACTGCCTCTGGGGGAACCACAGGTATCACACTTCGGGCACGTGTTGCGTTGATTTTGAAGGGCACTAAGAACTCTAACCGCTGATGCGCATGACATCACCGTCGCACACAGTTGCGTAGATACATTAGAACCCCAAAGGTGGTTTGAAGAAAGTGATTGACCTTTGTTAAACGATGAATCGAGGTGTCCTCAGCTGGCAGCAATCTAAACATTACATGCACTGTTGACGCACCTCTAATCTTTTAAAACAGGAACATCAGTCTCCGTGTTTTCTTTCACTTCTTTAACCATGGCTTCTGCTGCGCATCGTCCAGTATTGTGCCATCCCTTTTGTTGCTCTGCACGAGTTAATACCATGAAATCAACAGCACAATCCTTCCTCTGACCAACAGGAAGATTACATGTGCACTGCCTTTAGCATCTGCCCTCCTGACATGGAATGCGCTATCCTCTTTATACCATTATCGTCTGTAGAGCTCCATAAGCCCCCCAGCAACTCCCAGCCCAACTGTAAACATGCACACACGTACATGTAGGACTTGAACACATTGTCCACATGCGCTCGCACACACACCCTACACATTAGCCCCTACTCCCTTCAGATACATGACATCCAGGTCTAGATAAACAGATGGGCATGCTACTAATCCCATCATGCACCAGTTTGGTACTTTGATTTTTCTTTTATTCTCTGGCCTAACATGATCCTCTGAAGGCTTTACATTTCCCCTCCACTGAAAACCATGACATCACTCTTTTACACCAGCATGCTACTCTCTCTCTCTCTCTCTCTGTCGGCACAAACTGTAATCTTATGCAGCTTGTCCCCTTTTTTTCTACTAGTAGCAATACATTCACCAGCATACGGATCCTGTTTACTAACACTGGTGAGATTTATGTGTTCTTTTTTTTAAAAACAGAAATTATCGATCAAAATGTATTTATCTCAGTTTGACTCAGACCGGCCAACTTGTCAATCACTGCTTCTTGCAACAACAACAACAATGGCGGTGCAAAGGAAAGCAAGTACTACTGGAGTTGATACCGCCCCAAGAGAGGCACATTTTAGGCCTGGCACACTGTTTCTCTATTACAGTCATGTGGATCATAGCTGCTTTGAAGTCAGTTGCACTTGATCAATTTTCAATGAAATGCAGCTATAACACAAAACCACAGTGGCAGCTCTGTTGTGTTTGTACTGTATGAAAAACAAGTTATGACGTTGAAAACATATTGCAAAAGAAATCCCCAATAAACACTGCAGGAAAAGATGTTACAGCCGATCTGTCTTAAATATGAGCTGATAGTGAAGTTATTTCTACAACATCAAATCTTAGGACACATCGATCTTTGCAAATATACAAGATCCAAGATTTTCCAGTCAGTGAAAGCTTGGGAACTGTGGGCAGCAGTCTTTGGGCTGGGCGAGGGTCAAAGTACAGATAAAGTGTTCAAGAATAAATAGTGTCAAACTGAGTATAATTAGACATAAACCTGTGTGTGTATTAGAGAGTGTGTGCTTAAACTGGAATGATGTTTCTCACTAGTGTGTTTTTGTATTTTCAAAATAACATTGATTGCATTAAGAAGGCACTACAGCTACAGG
>OMOW01091780.1:0-10000 GCA_900312555.1 Lamprogrammus exutus
GATCTAAAGGACCTTTTGGCACTAATATGGTATCTCTGAGTCAAAATCCAAAGACTAGCTCATATCAGCATGGAGTATTTTTAAATGTTGAAATATTTGAACAAGGTACTTTTAGAGATATGCTTAACAAGACTGCATTCAGTTTAAAGACATAACGCTTTAAAATGCACAGCAACAATGAACCTAAACTATCTTAACATGTGTGATATAATCATTATTTGAAGAAGCCGCAATAAAACACTGTTAACTTATTTAAATACTACTAAGCACATGTAAATTACAGGCAACATTTCAGTTATTAATTTTATCTATTGCATTAAAGATTTAAAATATCTCCCCACTCTTATTTTCACATTTTCAAATATGAAAGATTACAGTGAATTTAGCGCTTGGAGATTCAAATTAGCTCAAGAGAACTCTTATTCATGCACCTCAAAAGTGACACACATTGAGGGCCCACCACTACATTCGAATTGAAGCATATAGTTTGTATTTGAACAACACAAACTGAATGTCTCAACACAGGCAGTGACTTTCCAAAGAATCGTTTGACACCAATTACATTTCTCTCAGTCAAAAATCCAGGGACTAGTTCGAAAACGGCTTTCTCAAAAAATTGCAAATTTGTGAGGAAAAAAAACGTAGGCGGAAATGGGCCAATACATGCAGCTCTATTGACCGAACGCATTGATGTACGTTTTTAGAATATGTGCCTCACGGTTAGCAAGTTATTAACCATTATGCATTTAGATTCATTATAGCACCCTATAGCGCCCCCTCATGGTTGTCAACTGTCATTTTTTTGTATGCCTAGATCTCATCCTCCTTTATCCACCCTCCGAATTTCACATTTGCACGTCGCACCGTTTGGGCCGCAGAATCCGTTTTAGGGCATTTCTGGCGGAAGAAAAAGAATAATAATAATAAGAAGAAGAATAAAAATCTGATAAAAAAAACAATAGGGTTCAATCACTTTGTGCTTGGACCCCTAAATATCTATTAAAAAGAGGGAATAGTTCAGAAAATACAGCATATTTAAGTTGAGGTGTCAGTTACACACATAACAAACATTAAACACATGACAATATGGCACTTACAGAAAATTAAATGTCATATAGCTCTTCTTCTGTATTGCTCTTCATAGTGGAGTCTACTATACACAACAGTTTACCTTTTAGTAATGGATGATTGTTCTTAAGACAATACAGATCTTTTTAAAAATCTAATAACACACATTTCTACATTGTCTGATATCAAATTTGAATTAACAAGTTTAACTATAAAAATCTATTCTAATTAACACTGGCCAGCTTATACAACCAATAATTCCTGAGACACAAAACCTGTAAAAGGTCACTTGTCGTAAGGGAAGTGAAAAAATTACACCTTTAGAGTTCAGAGCGTTTCCTAAAAATGAAAACAATTACTTTACAGTCTAAACTACTTAAGGAAATTGCAAATGGGAATTCTTAAAGTGCAGAAGTTTACAGAGTGATGACCTTTCACACTGCCAAAGTGAAGCAGCACTAAATACAGTACCTATATGTTACAATCATCTGTTGCCTGTTTTCCAGTCTGGAAACACTCAGCAGCATTGACGAGCAGGAAACGTGTCTCAACATGATGACATGCTTCCTCCGAATTAATGGTTCCTCAAAAACACTTCCAGTCAGCAATGTGTGGGTGAAAGTAGCACCTAGTGCACACTGCTCATACAGCTCATTCTTGGCTGTTCGGTCAGAAATGTGTCCTGTACTCTTAACTGACATGACATTTTGCTCCAGACTGTAGAACACAAGAGGTTTTTTTGGTTCCAACAAAATAACTTGATAGCTTTTTCACTGCTATGTGAGCGTTCAATGTGCCATGTGTGCTCCTGCTGTCCCATTCAGAGCATCTAACTCCCTGGACAGAAGGAAACAAAGGAAAGAATGAAGTCAAGGGAAGTATGCATGCCCTGTATATGATGTACAGATGTACAGACATACAGTAAATGTTTTAGTGCTGTTGGGGATTGTGCCAAAAAATCTGCTTTGTCGGCAAAATTACTCCAAATATTGAGAACTGATTTCAAGGAAACTTAAAAGGGGCTGGGGGAGGAGAACCCAATACATTTTGAGGCGATTGGGATCTCTTGAAATAGATTTCGATATTTTTGTCAGTTTTTTCAAAAGTTATACAACAATACCACTGAAAAAAATAAGTCCCCCCCCATAAAAGACTGTGAATTAGTGCAATTTGGCCCGGCATTAATTAAGACATCAAGAGGGGAACTGCGTCTACATAAGATAAGATATCTTCATTGCTAGTCTGCCAGTAACAGCTAAATGTAATAGACAGCACTTCACTTATTGCCCTTTGTTTCATAAATGTGCTTCATTTATAAAAACACGTTACCTTCAGATTATGAGACTGACTTTTTTAGTATTTCAATCTCTGTGAATAAAATCATGCCTATTTATCCCGTGATAGACCAAAAGATGTGATTTGGAGGTATGCGTTCTAATGTGCCATTCTAGTTATGATTGTGGCTGATCTAAAATACTTTTTAATATCATTCGCATAATTTTTATAGGTTACACATCATCATACATCTCTAAAAGTGTCAAATAAACATCCACTTACTGTGATCTCGTAGCTTCTGCTGCATCTGAAAACAGACAGAAAATGCTGTGAGTCTTTTTGTGTGATTGTTCTGTCATCAATACTGACATTTGTGTGCTCTGCTGACGTGTAAATGCAGACAAACCTAATTTCTGTCTTTACCTTTCTTACCTGCATTTCTGCGCTTCCACGGCGACCTCAACACCAGAATAGCGACAACGACAGCGACAACAACGACAGCGACAACGACAACGATTGCTATAACAGTACTAGTGAAAGTGGCTGGCACACCCTCAGTCTTGGGCTTACCTTCAAGTGAAAAGAGCATGTAAATCAGCATGTAATGTGAAATCTGCACATTATATTGATTACAAAGAACATGTGCTAACTTGCCTTGAAGTGCAGCACGCCAAAACGACTTTGTTTTGCGAATTAACTTGTATCAGCCTTGAACAACAATATGACTTTTGATGATGATATTTTAACTCAAAGTTACAGAATCTGAATCTGCACACTCTAATTAATCTGACAACAAAGATCTGTAAATTAAGGCATTTCCCAATGTCTTTCACACATCAACTTTTAACCAAATGTTCCAAACATAGAGCTGATATAAGAGAGCCATTTCAACATTTTTTGCCCCCAAGTTCTAGTCTTCAACGCGCTCATTGGGTTCAGCACTCACAGATTGTGGTCATTCCTGAGGCGACGCCCCCCACAGTGCAGCTGAGGGACTGCCTCTTGATTTGGGAGCAGTCGAAGTATGCGGTGCTGGAGCTGTTGAACAACAAAGTGCCCTGGTCTTCTTTTTCACTGCCGTTCTCATGCCTCAGCCACCGGCTGCTAACATTCACAGGAAGGTTCCACTCCACCTTGCTGCGCGGGTATCCGCCAAATGAGGTACACGTCACCAGGCAACTAGAGCCACTGTTATCATCACCATAGGACACCGTTAGTGTTGGTTTACTGTAGTTGGCTGGGAGAAAGAGTGAAACAAAGTGAAAAAGAGAGTAAAAGTGAGAGACGCAGTGAAACTAAAGCAATGAACTGTACGAATGGGTTTAAGCGTAACAATGAGATGAGATGAGTTGATGATTTCATAGTTTCCCCTCACCTTCCAGAGACAATATGTTCACGTAAATAGGAAATGTTTAATTGCCTATCAGTGTGTGTGTATGTGTGTGTGTTTGTGTGTTAGTCCTACAATTGACTGGCAATCTGTTCAGGACATTGCCCGGCCTTCAGCCCAGTGCGTGCTGGGACGGCCTTCTGACCTCACGTGACTCTGAACATGAATGTGCAGTTGGAGAGGAAAGCTGTGTGTGCCCTCACATAGAAAATGAAACCGCTGCCAAAAACCTCTCAGAGTGAAGAAATGTTGTTCAAATGATGGTTTGACATATCGTGTTGATAGCACTTGTTGCTGTCAAGGCTTTTCCAGTTGGCCCAGTTGGCACATGCCTCATACCTATGACATCATGTATTCAAATCAGGCCAAACCCAAGGCTTGGATTTACATAATCTCAATAATAAAATTTACTGCAAAGTACTAGCTTGTCAGGAATCACAGTCCAGCACTATTTGATAAGTGGTAACCCAAAGAAGCATTTTTGCAGATAGCACACTTTGGTCTAACCTTAATATTAAATCATTTGTTAATGCTTTATGTCGACAATAATCCATTAGTAATGGCAAATATTGGGTTTATAAGTTGTGGGACAAAAAAAGTCAGCATAAATTGTTCATTCTTTTGTGCTGCTATTTATTTCACCAGGAAGAACAATTAGCAATTTGATGGCTCACTATAAGGAATTCACAGCATCTAAACCAAAATCTATTTATTAACCACTTATTAAAATTTACAACTGCATCTGTGATGGGTTATTTCTGCAGAGTAACCATTCATTAATGAATTACTTCCAATACTGGCATAATAAAGTGACAAAATCATGATCATTTAAAAACCTGACAAACCAAAAAGTGATCTTACATGAAAAAATGGTTTATTAACAGGGGTAAAGTCATTAGGAACACAATATAAACCAGCTGTGTGTACTAAGATAAGCTTTATTACGAGGTTATAAGTTTGCCCATAACTTTTTTAATTGTTTTTGAAACACTTTGGAAAGGTTAGCATAAGAATTGGTTTTTGTGTATACATTTCAGAGGATATAATGGACTAACTTAGGGGCTTAATAAAATCCATGTCAAAGATGACGATGTTAGCTATGATGTTAGAAAAGAGGTGGAGGAGAGAGGGGAAATTTTGAATATATTTTATTGCCATGTATGCAGACAAGTGTTTCAAAGCTAAATAACACAACTGAAACTTAGACAATGAAACAGAAACAAAAGCTCACCTGTAACATTGAGGCGTAATGTGACAGGCGGCTGAGGTTCAGAATCTTGCAAGTATTCGAAGAGGCAGATGTACAGGCCATGGTCTGAGACCTTTAATCCATGCATATCCACGGTTCTCTCCTTGTGGTGATAAGTGGTGTTCTCCTGATATGTTGGGAGTGGTTTTGATGCAAAGAAGCCATTCACAAATGTAGAGTCCTTCTTCTGTAAATAGAGAAAATTCAGCCCCTGTTGTTTGTCAGAAGGGCAGTGAAATGTCACGCTTCCACCGACCTCTCCTGTGACCTGGATCAGAGCGGAACTACCTGGGACAGATGAGACAGGGAAGCAGGGGTGGAAGGTTAAATGATAAGCATTGAGTCCTTTAAAACAGCAACAGAGCTTATTATATTCAAATATTAATAAATGAATTATTAATAATGGCTGGAAATGGTTATTTAGCACTTCTAATATCATCAGGTTTGAAGATACTGTGAATGTTTGATGGCAAACAGAGAATGATCAATTGCCTGTAGGAAGGTGTGATTTAAATACATGCTCAGTGTAATAAGGAGAAAAAGAGAGGCTGTTACAGTGTTAATGAGTCATATCAAAACGTAGGCATGTTCTGTTGCATATTCCATTCACAAAATGGCAAAAACTTCAAATCTTTGCATATAAATTTGAGTTGAAATCAACAAACAGCAGAACTCAGTTCTTGCTTTGAGATTGTGAGTGGGTGTGAAGGTCAGGACTTTTTTTCTTTTTTAGAGATCTTTTGACGTGACATTGTGGGCTAATCTCAGTTCCTCTTTGCCTGTTTTCTCTTTCCTTTTTTTAAAATGAAAATCAGTACTGGTAGTGTCCCTTCTTTTATCTACACGTAAAAAAAATTGAAAATGGTGTTTCACCTTTTCACATTCAAATAGGAAACTGCTTAAAGGCATTTTGTGATTTGCTGACGTGAAGGAGCTCCTCACCTGTCACAGGTGAGTGCAACGTCACAGGCAAAAGCAGAGCCAAAATGGTTAGGGGAAGCCATGGGTTTCTTGGAAGACAAGAGGAAGATTAGATATTTGTTTACATGGTTACCAGGTAACAAGGAGGCAAAACATACATGCATGCTCAGTTGATTACATTTACACAGGCAGATTAGATTATTTAGATTATTTAGAATAAATGCTCCCACCTAAATACATACTTTGTGACTGGTTCACAATAATTATAAGCCACAATAATAATAAGCCATGCGATTGTGATTGGCTCTCCTTTATCACCCCTTAAAGCTGAATTGACTGCCAGCTGCTCTTTTGATAAACAAGGCAACACACAAGAATGCCATTAATGTGACAACCTCTGAGCAGTATTGTCCGAGATTTTGTTCAAACCTGTTCCCCAAGTTCCACTGAATTGCTTATTTTCCATCTCCCCTTGCTCTGCACAAACCTGATGAACTACAGCAGGTGTATTTATTGGAGCAATACTTGATGAACGCTTGATGATCTTTATTTTGGAAACACACCTGATTTAGCTAATCAGGTATTGGAAAATATGCAGTGCCTGAGGACTAGGATTGGGAACAACGAGAATAAATTAAATCATATAAATAAATTCTGTTTAGATTAACGCAGGTAACAAAGTTAAATTTCAGAGCAGAGTTATGGCCATAAATGCTCATGATAAAACAGAGACTTAGGAAATAAAACGTAACCCAACAGAGGCCTTAAAACTGGGAGTATCATTTTGTTGATTCATTTTTAACACATTAGGTCCAGTTCATGACCCCAGACACATTAATTCCATTGATTTACACAGGGTCACAAACTTAGTGAGATTCCTTCTTAACCTGAGTCACATTTTGTCTTAGAATTCTGGGGAAAACAAGTCACGCTGAAAATGGCAAATAGTTCCCAGTACATTGGTTGTTTTCCTGGCCATTTATTTATGGTCTGCTACCACTGCATATTTATTACAGTGTCAAAACACTTCCTTTTGTGTGAAAGCAGTAAGCGGAAGGTAAAGTAAAAACAAGTACCGGTCCACACTACTGATGACATAATTCCCTGTAAATCAGTAGTCGTATTAAGGATAATTAAAATGACAGGCAAATTCTTCACAGATGAGTCATAGCTATTATAACTACCAGTGTTGATTTCCCAAAATCATGCCATAACAGAAACGGGTGTGGGAGATACTTACAGATCACACTCTCGATTGTGCCTTGGCACCTGTTGGAAAACACAGACAAGTTTTCACTGAGTGGATTAAGGATTTGTTGTGTTTTTTTAAGAGCTCTTCAATCACTGTGTTCAAAGCTCCTCATGCAGCAGTGTAAACTAATTTGTGCAATGTTTGTTATCTGTCCTTGTGGATCAGATCACGCCAGAGTGTGATTTGCTCAAATTAGAGGGTTTGATGACCAGCAGGTTCATTGACATTTACCCACATTTCTCCTAAATCTAAATCTCAGTCTTGACATGTGGCTGTCACAGAATTTGTTTGCTTTTGTGTGGCTTTGATAGAAAAGAGGGCACCCCTTCCTCTTACCCTACCACTGATTTGGAGTGAAGAGAGCTACTAAGATGCTATCAATGTGAAATTCAGTTCTTTATCGAAATCGACAATAATGATCTCATCATGAAACCTTGTTCTGGCCTGCCACAGTCTGTGTGAAGAGCAGGAGAACAATTTTTTTGCAAACAACAATGGGAACTGTGTTTCAAACCAACGGCGAGTCAGAGGAAAGTCCCCCCTGAGCAGAAGAACAGCAAGTCTCAGGAGGTGATCATTTATTGCATAGTTTTGTCATTTTGTTTCAAGAGTTTGTAACCTGAACTTTAGCAGAAATTATTTACTTCTTCCTGTGTAAATGTCAAATTGCCATATTATAAAATGTTCTGTTTATTATTTCTTAAATTGTCAAGGCAAGTTCTGAATGTATCAGTTTTAAAACCTGATTGTTTTAGTGGAAAACTCCTCTTTAGTGATAGTAGTTTGCAGGAATTTACCTATCACCCAAAATCCCAGGAAATCCCAGGGGGAACAATTCACACTCACGCTTTACTCACACATGACTGCACAGAGAGAAACCGTTTGTATTTAACTTGACAAACACCAAATTCATGGAATATCCAGCACATTTCAGCAAAAAAATAACATGAATCCATGAAAGGCTTTTTCGGGGGAAGCACAGTGAGTAACCGTGAGTCAGCTTACAGCAGCAGTGCCCTCCCTGACTGAAAATAGAGAGTGTCCACCGGGCAGGACAGAGGAAATCGGCAAAAGCGATTTGGAATCCACATGTAGTGTACACGGGGTGTTGTGATACCAGAGGGAGAGTGGTTCTACAGTATTAATAACTTAACAATGCATAAAAACTGACCCCAGCTGAAAAAGAAAGACGGGCACGAGGTCCTGTATTCATTTATCCCTAGTTATGATGTGTGATGTGTCTCTCTTTGTGTTTGTCAGCAATACACAGGGGGGCGAACACAACAGCCTGGCAGTACATTCTGAAGTGTATAACGTTATTGTCGTTGAGACTGAATCAGAGAGGTTTATTCTTCTCTTCTACAATTTGTGAGGCCTTTTTGTGATTGTGTTGCCTTGTATTCCACCACAATGTAAGCAGTTCTTAATATTTTATCAAATTCCTTTATATGTGCTGAGGTGAAATGTGCCTGGCTAATTATGTGTGCTGTGTGAATTAATGTTAAATAAATCACTGTCGTCACTGTTTATATTGCTGCTACAGATTACCTTTCATTGTTATTGTTACAGCAATGATAAGCCTAAATAAGGCTAATGGGAGATTCCCACATGGCATCATCTGATTACGATGCTTATTCTGGTGTGGCACTACAGGAAATGCTAGTATCTTTCATCAGCACAGAAGCTTTGTATCGGTCTACCTCTGTCTACCACGACTCTCACGTGTGTTACATGACGAGGTTTTCAGCTTAAAACTCACTGTCAAGATGAAAGACTTGTTTAAAGAGTGGATTGTTTGTGTAGTTTGTATTTCCATGTGCCGTTTTAATCTTTTAAGAGAGTTTTTTCTTTCTTTTCATTTTGTGGCTTTATAAGGTTCTATCTTCCTACAGACTCATTTTGAGACAGATGGCTTTAAAGTTTTGCCACTCCACCAGGCTGAACTTTTACAACTTTTGACTTTTTCAAATGTTAAACCCATACATTAAAAAAAAAAAATAATAATAATAATAAAAAGGATATAAACTATCATTCACTGACTTATTTTTGACCAAAATGCCAAATAGAAATGAAACCATTTATTTCACACGTTTTAATCTGTGGTCTACTCATTGCTTTCTGTACTCTGTGAGCAGATATGCGGTAACAATCCTCCTGTAAAATACCTTGCTTACTTTCAACCCACGTGTATTGAGATTATTACTTATAATTGTTCAGTAATCCGTTGCATGTTACGGTCTTGCCAACAGAAGCACAGGCTGTTCCTCCACTGTTTTCAAATGGTACATTCATAAAGAAATACAATCTTCTGGTGTGTTTCTTCAACGATCTTGATGAAATATATCATTTACCATGATCATAAAAGTGAAATAGACCGTAAGAAGATAAAAAGAAAGAAAAGTCTTACCGTCATTCTCCCTTGGCTCTCTATCTCTGTGTACTGCAGCGTGAACTTCCTCTTACATGTAGTATAAACTCGAAAGGTGTGGCTCAAAGCGTCATTTGGCGCTACAATGTGATGAAACTACTTCCTAGTAATAATCCCTACACTGCTTAGCAAACATACAACAACAAAAAGATGTGGATGATGTTTTCTTGAGATTTTTACGTAATTATTAATATAATCACTGCCAAAAAATCTGTGTGTGTGTGTGTGCGCGTATTGTGAGGTCACAAAATAACAAAGATCACATACGTTCCTGTTTATTTGTCACCAACTCAGCCTCATTAATCACGTGACGTGAGCACTGAAACTCGTGGTCATACTCATCCCTTTAGTTCTTGTGAGTTCTCCGTAAAAAGAGAATTTAAAGGTCAAAGTTAACTTGTGTTCATTGTTTTTCCA
>OMOW01091835.1:9115-20976 GCA_900312555.1 Lamprogrammus exutus
CTACAAAAACAAACTAAAACCAATCAAATCAACTAAGAAGTAAACTGACATTATTTTTGGGTGGCATTTTACTTCTTAGTTGATTTGATTGGTTTTAGTTTGTTTTTGTAGCTTCTTCTCTGACTTTGGCCTTCAGTCTCTCCCTCAAAGATTTTCTGTTCACTCCAAATTTTTTTGCAAGCACAGATACATTTTTTATTGTGCCCTCATGGTAAAGGCTACATGCTTGTACCATTGGAAAGGTGCTGTATTTTTTGTTTTTGTTGTCATTTTTGTCACTGAAAACAAAAGATGATGCACATTAGCTGATGTTTACATTCAATACAATAGTCCTAAACTGTATGTAGTCCATAATGTATGTATCTAAATAAAGTTGTAAATTAGGTCAGTAAGGTGAAAGAATACAAAGAAATTTTATTATCATACACTTTCACACAAGAGCACACTGAAAATGGATCAAAGTTCATGATGAGAGGGACTCCTAACAGGTGCAAACTGAGCTTAAATGGTTTCACAACAACTCATAGTGAAAATAAGACGTGTTACTTTCTAAATGAAAGATATGTAAAAACAAATCATGCATGGGGCCTAATTATAATGTGAACAAAACATTCAGTGTATACACAGTGTACACAACATGCTTAATTCTTTGGCAGTGTATCTCTCAGTGAAGCTAATGGTTTCACCTCGAGATTAGCTCTGTGCACTAGCTCATAAAAATCATCTTTCCATATGAAAGAAAATAGCATAAAAAAGTACCATTTCCTAATATACAAAAATCTAAATATTAGGTTCTTATTTTATAATGTAAATGTGCTTCCCAAAGAAATGGCTGAAAATAGCAGAACAATGACCATATCTGAGGGGTCCCTACATACCAAAGTTTTTTGTGACTTTGTGTGAGGTCCCCTGGGACTGCTTACACATTGGTGGGCATAACTCAACATTGACAAATATAAATGGTTTGCAATAAAAAAGGTACTTGGGCTTAATGAGTACAGTTACCCTACATCATTATCATCAAAATCCACTTCAAGTCAGCATAAAAATGTTTTACCATATTGAAGGGTTTCAAAATGGTAAAACATACATCAATACTCCAAGTTGTGCAAAAGGCAGGTCAATCAAAACCCAAACTTACAGTCAGTTACGTTGTGTGTCTGACAGAAAGTTCGGCTTGAAAAGAAACGTTAAGGTTAAAGTTAAGGTTAACGTTACGTTTTTTTCATATAGCACCTTTCTTGAGGAACCTTCACAAAGTGCTTCACAAATCACTCAAAACCCAACAGAGAACACAATCACAATTATTTCAAAGAGACACATCAATAAAAGGACTGTCTGTATAAACAGGTCTAAAACTCTACTTTGGTGGCTGAGTTCATGTCCATGTGGAGGATATTCCAGAGCCTGGAGACTACAATAAGAAAAGCTCTATCACCTCTGGTGAGAAGAGCGCCATGTAAGAGTTCATATTAGAGCTTTGCATCCTTTTTATGTAATTCCCTGTATTTTCATTGCAACTCACCACTTTCAAAAGTACATCATGTTTTAGATTTTTCAATGTGTTTTCATCGATTTTATGACATTAATAACATCAACTTGAGCGCCGTACTGAGCACCATATCTTAGCAAATTATACTGTGTAATACATTCAGATTGATTTAAAACTTAAGTTAAACTAAACATAGTGGAAACAAGGGGACAACAACAACAAGGGGGGAAAATGTGTTAAGATAGATGAGGAAGTCTCTGCAGATTGATTTTCATTCTGTACTGAAATGAACTGAAACAGGAAATTGATCAGTCTGTGCTGTGGAAAATGCTCAGCAGTGATGTGACTAAGCTAAAACATGGAGATCCACAGTGACACTTAATCTTGTATTAAATCACACTATACTGCACACTATCAGATAGGCAGCCTAACCAGGCAACACTATTTTCCTGTTTTTTTATGATTTCTTCCTTGCACAAGTTAACCTGAATGTGTGATCTTTCAGCCCCTCCTTTGTGCATAGATGTTATTCCTCCTCTTATGACATTACAACCAGCTGATGATGATGCAGCAACTGTAAATTTATTATATCAATATCAATATCCTGGTGGAGGATATGCTGAGCTCTATGCTCCATTCACAGGGAAGCTGGTAACCGCATTGTTCAGTGGTTCTCTGAAATCCTTTCTCACTCATTCTTTGACTGTACATTTTAAATGTGTCTGTTTTTGTGCGTTCATTCCAATTATTCCTTAATGCAGTTGTCAGCCCAAATTTCCAGAAGGCAATTAGCCCCCATTCCAAGTGCATTCCATGGCTCATCGTGGCTTGCCAGAGTGTTGTATATAAGTAAAATATAGTTTACTTCCTTTGATTGGTCCGGGTATTGCTTTGGTCTGGACCATGGTAAAAATGTGTTTTCAGCTGTAACGAACTGAACCTGGATTCACTTGGAGGCACACTGGACCACCAGTTTATGGTGGATCAGGGTTCACTTGAGTGCGAGTGGTGTGTTCATACCTGTTGAAACAAACCAAACTATAGAAAAAGTTTGGTTGATGTCCACCAAACAAGGTTGGTGTGAAAGCGTCTCAACGCTCACAGCTACATTTACACCAGATGGTACAATTATAGTCTCACAAATTATCACGTTTTTAAGGTTTTACGAGTATTTATTATGTGGCATAATTGAGGCAAAGAAACCAATCCTGTAAGCATTTTATAATCAAATGTTTGATTGTATTTTTTCAACATTTTGGTCCTGCAAAAAAATTACTGTAGACTATAAACACAAATGAGGTAATTTACCTTACAAAACATCCAAGTGAACCAAAATAGTTCATAAGTCATCTGGGAAGTCTCGCTCTGCTCATTGGTCAGAATGAACAAACTGAAACAAATCTGAAGAGGTGTTAGGTATGCTTGAGTGTTACCACCTTTTCACAGCACCAACCCTTTGATTTGCTATGGATAATCCAAGGTGGAGTTTATTTAGCATTAACCACACACCTGGCACACTCTGCTAGATCAATCAATAGAGCAATAGAACCAGTTTGGATCATATTCAGACCACAAACAAACCACTCCAGTGTTTGTTTATAACTGACAGAGACCACATCATCAAAACCAGCCTCTTTGTGGTTGTTTTGGGCCACACCAGAGTATGATTGGTGTGTTCAGACCTAACCAAACGAACAGAGGAAACAAAAGCTAATCTGAACAAGTGAACCAGACTAAACCACAAAGGCGTGAAAACACGCTAATACTGGGCAGTAGATTGAATATTTACCATATATTTGCAATGATTTTGCTGGAGATGTAAAATTAAGCAACATCGTTAACATCGTATTGATTTTTATCTGGCCAATTAAGTTTTGTAAAGACAGTGCTAGACTACTTCTCAGGTATTCTCAACTTATTGCTGTGTTGCTAGTGATCTCTACTCTGCATAGTCCCGTGAGACCAGGCATGAGATTACATGATGTAGCCTTGCAAGATTCTGCTCTTGCAAGATGGCGACTGGGAGTGAGGAAGAGTGAGGCGACATCCACAGTAGTCCAGACACTTTCAAAAAGTCAAAAAGGTGTGAAAAAAGACCTTCGTCCCTGCTTGCCTTTTCACAGCGTATTAAAGAAGCCCGCCTTCTGTTTTTCAGTCATCCCCACAGGAGGATGACTGAAAACGCATATTTCCCCCACTGCTCATGCACAGGCGACAGTCAGGTCCGTCCAGACCTGGTTTAAAGTCACTGCTCTTTGTGTGACTGATAACTTGTTTTGAACACGTTTTAAACTATTTCCTCAACCGATAGTTAAAGCATCATATCAATCAATAATCGATTAAGTGTTACCTCCACTAGGGGGTAGCAGTCACGATGATACCCTGTTACAGCAGGGGGGAGTTTGCAGCCATTTAGAAGTTTTGTACACAGTGTTACTACAGACACGTAAAACACTACAACTCAGATTCAAAGTGATGCTGTGGACTTCAATTATTTGGGGTTTTAGAAATAACATACGTTTTCACAGATTACTTATCTATAGGCAAACGTAGACACAAACACATTATTTTTTCCTTTAATGAAAACATTTTTGCGACATAACGTGGTTAATGAGACACTCAGTGGTAAGTCTTAACTTAAATTATAAAAATAAAGCTTGTCCAGATCTCCTGACAGTCTTGCTGATTTTTATTTAAGAATATGACCTTTGCGTGCACACTACTAATTATGTTAACCAGATCGGATGGAGCAAATATCCCAGGATAAACAAAATATATAGACTTCTACTGACTTTTCCAGCTAAGTATTTTGGCATTTAGGGTCCAACAGAAAACCAATTCCAAAACTGGAAAAACAACTTTTGGGTTCTTCATGCGGCTTTCTGTGAGCCTGAGCTGCCATCCTGGAAATAGTCCATTGTTCCAAAAACCCAGCGTATAGCCGGTTCATTTAATGAAATAAATCCAAATCCCATTTTCCAAGTAGATAAAGTGAGCGACTATTATGTCGATGTTTTCTATTCATATTTTACAAAAGAAAGTACCAAGTAAGCTCAACAAGCTAGCACAATTAGATTAGCACGACAACTTCTGTAACCAAGTTTTTGAGGACTGATATAGTTCAGGGGAGTGATAGACTGACACTGGGCCATGTTTCAAAGCAGATAGTCCAAAGACTAAATCCCAGATGGCAAAATCCAAGTTAGGAATCCAACACAAACAAAAAACATGCTTTCATACGCAGCAGAGCACCGCCTTCGATACAAAACACAGCAAACAGCATAATACACGTGAGATACACGTGAGAAAACTTATGTCAGTTTGATTTACATATACTTTAACCAAGTATAATCAGTATAATCATAGCTGATCACAGTGAGCTGCCAACTCAGCCTGTTTGTGAGACCTCACACTCCGGCCCTCCTCCATCTCTTGGTGTGTGTGTGTGTGTGTGTGTGTGTGTGTGTGTGTGCTGAGAGCCATGGTGGAGACACAGACGATTTTCTTAACCGGTTAAATTCTTACAGTTAACAGTTAACCAATAACCAATCAATCATTAACACCCCTATTATGAACTAGGGGTGTGGAAAATAAATGATTCACATTCAAATCATTAATCTTGTCTTCAGATGATTCAGAATCGATTCACAAATTCAAATATCGATTTTCAATTTATTATTTAATTTTGTATGAACAACGATAGCCACTACGGAACTATGGCACTAATGGTCAGGACAACACGCCACTCTGTGAAAGACAGAGCTTCAGTGTGTATTTGTTAATGCGGCTAGGTTAGCCTGCAGTGACTACCAGAGAGAGAGAGGGAGAGAGAGAGAGACAGATAATGTGTCACTATGGCAGAAAGCTCCTCTCAGAGAGGAGATCATAATCCATTACGCACCCTCATCACTAAAGGCACAGGTTTGGGCACACTTTGGATGTTATCGTCTACCAGGAAAGCAGCTATCTGCAGGCTGTGCAAAACTAAAATGAAGAAGTTTGCAGTCACTCAAATTTTGTTTAAAGCAGCACTCTTTAAGCTAAAAGTTGCACCATTACTGGTTTGATGTTTACAGCAAGAAGCCAAATGTATGTGTTCGTTATACTTGTGTTAATATATAACTTTATTTATTGAAATTATATAAAGATGCTTCTATGCAACAATTTTTTGGAGCAGTTTTTAATGTTGCAAATTCAGTGTGGCTACTTTTTTTTTTTTAACAGGTTTGAGAGTTTCTATCACAAAATTTTAGTCCATCTTTTTAATGAAGAAGACCTACAGTATTCATGCAGTTGACATTTTGAAGTTAAGAAAATGATTCCTCATCAAGTTCAGTGAGCTTAAGAGCTGTGAACTACAAACACATGTAAATCCAATCCATTTTGTTTTAGAGTACTGGAGTAAAAGTCAGAAAACAGTGGCCATCATTTCTGTGTTGAATCTAGAAAATTTTTTGAATCGAGAATCGTTTTTGAATCGCATCATGACCCCAAGAATTGGAATTGAATCGAATCGGATCATTCCCAAAGATTCACAGTCCTATGATGGACACTGGTTCCAAGTGACAAATCACATTAATTCACAAACTTAGCAATCATAGCAACTCACTAATCATTGTACTTCCCATGAGCCATGGTGGCTGTTGTCATGGAGAGGACTGGGAAATGAGAGAATCCAACTCTGAAAATGTCATTGCTTTTAATCCAAGATTTACAAAACTTAGTCAAACTTCAGCTGACAACAGAATGTGGAGCTCTCTGACTGGGTATTTGGTCAAGCAGTGCTGTCTGGAAGCCCTAGTTGACTTATCTCCTACAGTTCTGTTCACACACACACACACGCTGCAAACTTTGACCTATTATCAATGAAGCTGATTTTTTTTCCTGCTAAGTGTCACAGTGTTTGTACTGGACCTGGACTCAACCAGGAGAGTTTCAGTCCATCACAGTGTCGGAATCAAACTAAAGACTGTCAGGATACACTGACTGTGCAGGAAATGAAGAGGACTGATATGGCAAGATCACTGTGCACCACATATAACCACGTTACACACACACACACACACACACCACACATTGTCTCTCTGTGTGAGACGGTCCGAAAGCGCACATTTAATAAACTGCCTTAGCAGGACTGTTCATACTAATAAAGTTATTAAACTGAACTGCACTGGCAGAGAGAATCAGGGTGTGTCCGCCTCCAGCACTGCTGTGTGTGTGTGTGTGTGCATGTGTAAGAGAGAGAGTGAGTTGTACATTAAGTGTGTATTACTTAAACAATTTGGTAGATTTTCTGTTTGTCATCACTGAAAGCCTTTTGTCATTTAGACTCAGGTCTGACTGGATAAGCTATCATTTTCATCATTTTAACATATGCTACATTAATTAATGAATTATTTGGGTGAAAAAAAAAGTCTAAAGATAACTGATGGAAATAATTCATACAGTTGCATCCCTAGTTGAGTGCTTTTAATAGGTTCATCCATGTGTTTTCCTGACACACACACACTCACACACAGTGGTTATGCATAGTCTGGACAGCTGCACATAAACATTATTCTCACCAATCAGAACCATCCAGCAACATTCATCTCTATGTATCAGAATAATACACTCTCTCTCACACACATACACACACAGCAATGTACAAAGTCATTTGGCAGATGATTTCCTCAGATTTTCAGCTGATTTGGTGTGTGAATCATCTATGATGTTTCTTTTGTAGAAACCATTCACAACACACACACACACATACACACACACACACACACACACGGCATCATTTGGCATATTGAGCTGATTTGTCATTGTAATGATGGTGGGTGTGATTTCGGTCAGCGGTGTGAGTGATGTGAGCAGATGTTGGTTTGTAGTGGTTGTATTTTGGTTTATTTTGTCAGATTTGAGCACATTTGGCCTGGTTATTGGCAGATGTTGTGTTTTACCTGTTTTGTAGAAGGCATCAGTGTCGGGGTCGCTGGGCGCCTCCTCGGCCGCTTCTGCGGGGTTCATAGCGGAATCCGCTTCAATAAAATCCACCAACAAACAATAATAAAAACCCCTCCGGTTCTCTCCGGTAATCCCACACTCTTTATCTTTACATGTTCTCCGTGTCTGACGCTCTTTCTCTCTGTCTCTCTCCGTACGTTCAGTTTTCGGCTCTGGCTTCGTGTCTCTCTATTGTTCCCGGTCCAGCCTCCCTCTCTGCTTTCCGCCAGGGTCTCTCTACCTCCCTCCCTCTCCCCGGACCTCCCCCTGCTACTCTCTCTCTCTCTCTCTTTCTCTCTCTCTCTCTCTCTCTCTCTCTCGCTCGCTCGCTCGCTCGCACTTAGTTCAGTTAGCTGAGCAGAAAAAATAATAATTGATCAAATAACGAAACGAATACAATAATTACAATAACAATAATAATAATAATAATTATTAGCAGTAGTAGTAGTAGTAGTAGTAGTAGTAGTAGTAGTATCATTATTATTATTACTGTCAAATGTTAATGTTCTTTTTGCAATCTGCTCATTAACTATTGGGGGGACGAGGGAGTTAGGTTTTGTTTGTTTGTTTGCTTGTTTATTTGTTTGCAGATTTACACCAAACCAGTGGCAACTGACCAATGACCGGGATGTCAGGGGAAAGAGGGAAGAATTGATTGTTCTCAAACAATGAAAAATGCTGATTTTTCAACTACCAAAATATCAACAAAGTGTTGCCACGAGTCGCATAGCCTTCAAATACATTGTAAACATTGTATTTCTGTATTTCTCACTCTTTATTGTGTTATTAGTCTCTCCTGTCTTCTGACCTGCAGCATTAAGGGCTGGATCTAGATTCCTGATGAAATTCCATTTCCACGCCCATTTCTTGCACCTAGCCTACCAAAACTCCCTGAAATGCACGTACGGATGGACGTAATTGTGTTGGCACAACAAATAAAACTTATTTTACAGAGCATGTAATGAAGACAAATCTGACTGGATGTTAGTCAGGAAGGTCCCAGTATGGACGGGGAGTGCGTCTGGAGACTTGCTGCAGCACCACGTAGAAAGCTCTTCCTGGATATTTTCCTGGCTGGCAGACCTTCGAGTAGTTTTATCTTAACACACATAACCTGTTCCCGCTCAAAATTGCCTCCACAATGTGGATCTGGGCTTCTGTACAAATTTTTAAAAGATCAGTTATATTACAGTATGTTCTGCATATCATTCTGCAACAAAGCCCAAAAATCATGTTTGATATGCGATCAGCTGAGCCTCCACCACGAGCGCGTACTGGGATGGAGCGTCACTCATGACAAACAGCTTGGATAGAAACTAACACACCTCTGGCACAGACAGACTGGTACACAGACTTACAGGCTAAGGGAAAGACGCCTTGTGTTTGCCTTCTCTGTAAACATTCTTGAGTCATATCATTTGATGCTCCAATCAATATTGGCTTAGTCTGCGCAGCCGGACTGGCTACACCAGAAATGCTATAATCAAACACGATTTTCAGGCAGTGTTATGCAGAACGATAAAAGCAAATCAAAGATCACGGTACCGGCAAAGACAAACAGAAGGCTGGTACCATGCCATCGACGAATACTCCGAACTTTTACACGCACATGAGCAAACCAGTTACGCAAACAAAATGCATGTCACAGTTCTGATCGTTGTGTAAAATTACTTGGATTTCTGTTGATCTTTTGTGCGGTCAGCGTTGTGCAAATTTAGTCCTGCTGACTTTCATTCGACGTGGTCATTACGCTGCGTCGCGATGGACGATGTGACAGAGGGATGAGCTGTGACCGCTGTCATCTACTTGTGATCAAACATGATTTTTGGTCTTTGTTATGTAGAACAATAAGATGAAATCACATAATATAACTTACAGATGTGGCTAAAAGTTTTGGTACCGTTCCTATAAAAAAGAAACACTCACACACAATTTTTCTGAAATAAGTTGAAACTGGTAAAATAATTAGCATCCACCATTCTTTATTCCATATTCAATAGAACTGATGCTTTGGTTTGGATTTTGGATGTAACATATTATCTCAAATAATAAAATAAATGAAAATGGCCTGGCCAGAATTATTGACAACCCTTAGAGGTGATAATAAATAATTGGATTGTAGTGATTTTTCAAGCACACTTTGTTCTTTAATTAGTATCACAGGTGTCTTCAATCTTATAATCAGTCATTCAGCCTATTTAAATGTAGAAAATTTCTCTCTGCGTTGTGGTATCATTGTGTGCACCACACTGAACAAGGACAGGAGGAAGAAAAGAAGAGAGTTGTCTGAGAAGCATGCCAAGCACCGTCATGGTTAAGGCTACGAGACCATCTCCAAGCAGCTTGATGCTCCGGTGACCACGGTTGCAAATATTATCAGGAAGTTTAAGGTCCATGGGAGCAAGAGGAAAATTGACCCCAGATTGAAAAGAAGGACAGATTGAACTTGAACTTCAAAACAGATACAAGCTGACCTCCAAGATCAACAGTGTCTGGTCACACCATCAGTTGCTTTTTGAATGAAAGTGGGGTCCATGAAAGAAGACCCAGGAAGTCCCACTTTTGAAAGAGCAGCATAAAAAAAAGGCCTGACTGAAGTTTGCTAAAACACATGTTGACAAACCACAATGCTTCTGGGAGAATGTCCTTTGCACGGATGAAACAAAATTAGGGCTTTTTGCTAAGTCACATCAGCTCTATGTTCCCAGAAGAAAGAAATTAAGCTTTCAAAGTAAAGAACACCATACACACTGTGAAAAATAGAGGAGGCTCAGTTATGGTATGGGGTTGTTTTGCTGCGTCTGGCATAGGATGTCTTGGACCTGTGCAGGGCACAATGAATTCAGATGATTATCAAGGCATTCTGCAGCGATACATACTGCCCAGAGTCAGAAAGCTCTGCCTTAGTCACAGGTCAGGGCTCCTACAACAGGATAATCACCCCGAGAGTGGAACAAACTACCAGTTTCAACTTATTTTAAAGAAAATTGTATTTTATTAATCTTTTTTTATCGAAACGGTTCCAAACCTTTTAGCCACATCTGTATCTTTGCATTTGTATTGGAAATGCACAGGGTAACACGCAAACATCACTTTAGGGTCTCCATAATGGACTGGATCACTTCGTAACTGGATCACCACAGAAAACAAACCCTGTCACGCTGTTTATTTGGTCTCTGTAGTGTCACTTTTGGCTCTGTAATGTAATTTAATTGCTGCAGCGGTTTTCTCACTTTGAAGTTTTGTCAAAATGCGAGAGTCACAACTGTCACCACGCCTTCCTGATGCCATCTCGAACAAGCCACCACTACTATGAACTGATTTTGATGAAACCTGATGGGAGGGTGGGGCCCAGGGAAGAACCCATTTAAGTGATACACTGGCAATTTTACGTCTGAACTAGGTCGCTGATATTGTTGTGGTTTCATTTGGACGTTGGAGCATTTTAGAGACATTTGGCATTCATTTACCATGTCTGTAGTCAGTAGAATGGAACCTTTCAGATCCCCCATGATATCCGTTCAACAGTGCAAAGATAGAAGTTATGCACGTCACAATGAAATCCAAATGTATCATATGGATTTCCAAATACAGCTGTGTTATGATATAATGACAGTAACGCCTTGTAAAATCAATTTTCTTTGTGTACTATTTTTCCTTACAACACCCTGCATGTATATCTCCACAACATTCTTCTCAGCTACCTCTTGTTATGGGGTCACATCACACAAACTGTTAACTGATGTGAGAAAGCACAAAGTTACCATAGGATAGCTATCCATGTAAAAACACAGATGTTTCAGGGTCAAATATCATAGGAAAACACTTTCTGAAGCAAGAGGTGACATATTTGTACCCAACTTAACTTATAGCTTCATGCAGGTAGCCTTCAGGGGCTTTTCCACGTGTCCCATGGGTCAATACGGGTCCACTCTAAGGACTGCAGGTCGACTACGGACCTGGTGAGTGAATGCCAAATATCCCAAAAATGCAACAACAACAAAATGCAGCAGTTTAGAAAAAAACAATGTCAGTGATCTAGTTCGGACGTAATTCTCCTGAAAATCATTCCATTTTGTAAAATTGCCAGCCTATGTCTTATATGGTGTTACAGGGAGGTCTGCAGAAGATGAGAGGATTCTACATTCACTGTTTGGACCTTGTTGCTGCCTTCATAATCTGCTGCTTACAACACATCTAGATCAAACTCCTTTTTCTTTTTTTTAACCTCCTCAGAGCAGGTTATGTTTTTCAAGATTCAAGATGCAGTTTGTTTATTGTCATTCCACAATACACATGTGTAAGGGGGAACAAAATTAGAGCTACTCCATACCCAGTGCAATACAAAACTAGACTTGCATAGGAAGTATGAAGGGGTCCA
>OMOW01091985.1:0-10907 GCA_900312555.1 Lamprogrammus exutus
TATGAGACAAACCACAGTTAATTGAAATCAATTAGCCAACATATGCATTATTTACATACAAAAACACTTCTGTGCAAATCAACACATAAATCAATATATCCTGACACAGAAATATCACGATTGCCTATTTATTTAGGGCACCTAACAAAGCATTTCTGCCATACTAATAGAAACACCCCTCTGTTCTGGCTTACATATGGTACCTTCCGGGTCCCCCACCTGTACTAAAGCCTTTGGACTCCCCCACTTCCGGTTTGGTAGTCAGACAAAGGAACTCTGCATGACGGAGACAACAGATGCATGAAACAGACCAAACACTTGGTAACCCAAGAATCTCTCAATGAATGACTGGAGAAAACTGTACTTTTTGATGTATCTTTTACCACTGGTTGTGATTAATGTTAATATGCATAGCACCGCGAGCTGAAATGATTTACCTGTTAGCTAATGCTGTGATCAGTGAGAGCTGCTGGTCAATCCTCTGGTCTAATGCTGCTTGACCTATCAGCTGCGTTTGACACAGTCAACCATCAAATCCTCCTCTTCAGCACTCTCTGAGCTTGGCCTCTCAGGATCTGTTCTCCGCTGGCTAGATTCATACCTCTCAGGGAGATCTTTCATGTCATGGAGGGGTGAAATGTATTAAACACACTGTTTGTCCACAGGGGTACCTCAAGGTTCAGTGCTTGGACCCCTTCTCTTTTCAATACACACAAACTCACGCGGCGGAATCATCCGCTCACATGCCTTCTCATACCATTCCTATGCTGACAACACCCAACTATTCCTGTCTTTCCCACCTGAAGACTGTACAGTCTCTGCACAGATATCAGCATGCCTGACTACTATTTCAAGATGGATGAAGGAACGGCACACCTTCAGCTCAACTTATCCAAAACTGAGCTCCTTGTCATCGACCCAATACCTCCATACAACCACCAACCAGCATCCAGCTTGACTCCTCATAAGTCAATCCCACAGAGTCTGCCCGGAACTTGGGTGTCACAATTGATAACCAGCTATACTTCAAAGAACATGATGCTTCAGTCTCTCGGTGATGTAGATTCACCCTGTGCAACATCAGGCAAATCAAACCCTACCTGTCTGAGTATGCCGCACAGCTCCTGGTACAGGCTCTTGTCATCTGACATCTTGACTACTGCCATGCCTTTACTGGCAGGTCTGGTCAGGCAATTAAAAATGTCATGCAAATTTCCCAAGCAATTCTCTCCAGTATTTTGACTTGGTGGTCTTAAGCATTCTTAAATATGCTTTTCTCCAGTCCTCTTCTGATATCTTCATAGTAATCTCCCTTTCCCATTTGTTTTTGTACGACTCTCTTACATTAAAATTTTGTAATAATTTAGATACCGATATCTTGCTTTCCTCATTAGTCATATTTTCAATTAGAAATGTAACTACGAATAAGCCTGTGTACACCATGTTTAAAAGATATTGTTTCAAAACAGTCTAATATATTATTCGTCATCATTTGTGAGTATATTTTTAATACTTTTGTGCCCAAATATTAAATACTTTATCCATCCTAATTGGTAGAAAATCTGGATCATGTCCCAATTCCCTCAGATATATCCACTCTTTATCTCTTTTATACATTTTACATACATTTTACCCAATTAACTAATTTATTCTCTACACATCTTTTTTGTCCCTTATATGTTTTCATTTTTTAACTTATTAATAGTAGAGTCTCTCTTGATATTAGTGCCGTTTGTTTTTCTATTCCTTGCTATTTGGGTCTTTTTTCTCACTTATTCATTTCATTACTACATTAATTTGAGTGCCATGGAAATCACATCAGGGAGAGCTAATCCACAATTCTCTTTTAATTGGGTGAATTTCTTGAACTGTATTCTTTGTCTTCTACACTATTGGAAATTAAGTCTGGTATTGTTTCCATCTATTCAAGTCTTGTTTAATTTTATTTTCAAGCACTTGATAGTTATCTTGATAGAGTGTGTCCGTATTTCCCGTAATTCCTAAACACTTGACTTACTTAATATTCCTTTTCAGTCTATTTGCCTCCTTCAAACTCTGTGATAACTGTTTGCCAAGGGATAATGCTTCACATTTCATTTAGTTTAAACCCTGAGGACTTATTATATTGTGAAATTGTTTCCATCAGGGCTGGCAGAGAATGCTCTGGAGATTTTAAAAAGGCAAAGATAACATCTGCGTACAATGCTAATTTATATATATATGTAGCTATACTTATTCATCTAACATTATTATTTTGCCTTATTTTTTCTTCACTACAGATTGCAAATACAAGGAGAGAGGGTTTTCTCTATGAATTGAAAAGGTCCTTGTCAGAGTACCATTTACCTTCACTTGTGAAACTGGAGTTTTATATATTGCTTTAAAACAGCACTATGTGAGGTTTGGTGCCCTCTGGTGTTATATTATTGTGAATTTTTTTTTAAAGATCTAATTGACTGACGCAAAATCCAAAGCTCTCCACAAGTGCATTTGTGTACGCTACGATATGCCATGATCATCCAAGAAGAGCACCCATATCAACAGACCAGGTAAACTAGAGTAAAATTATGACATAATATTAAGGACCATCAGTCAAATAGGCTACGCATCATAAAGTAATAAGATTTCTGTAAAGAAATCAGGTATTCATGAAAAATTAACCAGTGTAAATTTGGTTGTTCATGACATCCAAATAACACATTTCATTTGATCTTCTTCATTCCAGGAATTAAGTATTGTACTTTCTGAATCCTCCTCAAAAGCACAGATTGAGGTGAGAGGTAGAGGTCAGTGGAAGAGGTAGAGGGAAGGGGAGAGGCAGGCAACCCACAATAGTCAATGACCTCGCCCTGAGGACCAGTTCAGACTGAGGAAGGACAGCCACAATGCAGGTATGATTTTTCAACATTGCCACCATATTATTTGACATAAGTGATTTACTACAGGAGTTTTTCAAAGAGTTTATTTCTGTCTTTACAGGCCAAAATGACATCTTTGCCATAAACGATGCCTAGGAAACAGGGATCAAGGAGAGACAGAACCAGCAGGCGGCCCACTTCCAGTTTGTATTATGGCAACATGGGTGAATAGGTGAGGGCAACAGAGTGGTAATCCCAAGCTGCTGTGTTTGGAGGATAAGGGAGATATTTCCTGGTCCAATGGAGCGATAGTTTTTCAAGTTTTATGACTGATGTTCAAACTTGTTTTAAGTTATAAGTTAATTTTCTTATTCATAATTTTAATATTTGTTAAGATTTTGCTACATTTTGATAGTTATGGCCCCCACCATCTGTGTGTTACGATTTTGAATTAGTTGCTGTTGTAGACACTGTGTGCAAAGTGGACTGTGCTGTGTCTACTCCGCCATTGGTCATTCCCTGGCTTGCTCATCCAAGCCTATATCTAGATATCTAGGCCTGCTATATCAAGTCATTTTTGCAGAAAAAGCAACTGTAACAACATTACCTGTAACAGTATTTAGTGGGTACCACGTGTCAACGATAGTTGAATATTAAAATACATCTGCAGTCAATATTTGTGCATGTTGTTGTTCACTCAGAGCCAGAGTCAGTATAGCAAGCCAAGTGATAAGAGCCAGCCTTGCATGTAAACGCCACTACAGCTGTAGCTATTACACAAATCTAATGATTAAAAAACCTACTGTACAAGTAAGAAATGCACCAAGATACATGACAACATAGCTTACCTAACAGCAACAACAGCAGAATAAAATGCTATCATTATAAAAACTAAGGTTGGAGGCATAGCGTATTACTTACTTGTTGAGCAAAAATAGGGCCAATTAACCATCTGTTTTGTGTCCAGTGAGATCACAGTTTCCTCCACCGAGTGAATGCTTGTCCCAGGTTCACTCCAGTTTTAGTCCTTGTCCGGTCATATTGTCTCTCTATCTTTTCAATCTCAGATAAAAGTATCTTTTCTTGCTGATTTCACCATTTGCCATTGTTCTACTTTCACTCACTCACTCCAACAACATAACAACTCGCGCTTCTGCTCTACTGGCTACAGAACTACAAAAAACGACAACACAGTAGCCAAGTTGCACTTCCTTAATGCCGTGAAGCAAAATGTATTTCAGACAAGAGAGCTAATGGTTACAATCCATTCTTTCGACCCACCAAATTTAAAAATAAAACGGCAAAAACAAGCAACAGAAATGCATTACCTGAACAGACACTGGACCAATGGACATACCCACTACAACTATAGTGAATATATGTGAAAATGAAGAGAATTTTTTGGGTCAAAAAATTACATAGTGCTGCTTTCAGCCATGAAATAAACTTTAGATGGAACCCAAAACTCTTCACTCTTTCCAACATAAAAGGGTCACAGCACACGGTCAGCATCTCAAGTGATAAGGAAATGGTACTGTGGTCATGTTCAATTATACTTGAGGTACGTTTGATATTATCTGATAATAGCCTTCCAGGTATGAATCCACACTGATCTTTATCGATTATGTTGTAAAGTAAAGTTTTAGAATTTATTTGTGATCCATTATCTCCAGGTGTCTTGTCTGTTTTGAATTCCTTTATTTTAGTAGCAATTTCTAAAAGATTAGAAGTATAATAACCCCAGTTCTTATCCTCTAAAAGAAATTACCAGTAGGTCCGAATTTCCATTCTTCTAGTCTTCCTTGTACAGTCTTTCATAGTACTTTACAAATTATTCCGCTACTTTTTCTTGATCTGTTTGTATCTCTAACTAATCAGTTTTAAATTTCTTAGTTTGTTTCTGGAGTTTATATGCTAGTAGTTATAATTAGTTTGGGCCACCATTTTCAAAACATGGTTGCGAAGGCATGCTACACTGGCTGCATGAAAAAGAGTGTAAAACAGCTGTTCTGAACAGCATCATAACATGTGACTCCTCTTACCCCACTTTTCAACCAATCTGATTGATAGTTTTTCACTTTCCACCTTGAGTCTTTCTCTTCCCTCTATACTTATCCCTCATATATAGCTTACAAGCAAACAACCAGGCAAAATAAATAAATATTACTCACAATTTATTTGGTTCATTCTACTTTGAATTCATACTTTACTGTCTACAGTACAACATCATAACTATATCATTACTATTTACTACTTTTTTCAGGTTGATCCCGTTTTTCTTCCCTGATCAGCTCTGTACAGCCCCTTGTCTTCCAACAGTTTTTGCTGCTCTTGAAACATTGCCATATGTGGTTCATGTACCGTCTACATGAAATATTTTCAGTTTTGCTGGTGCCAGGATATGAGACTTAATGCTTTGAACCTTCAGCTGTTCCCCAGTGGGTTTATACAATGCCTTCTAACCACAATTTTACAACTAAGGCCTTTGTTCTCTTTATATACAGTGTGCTCGGACGATATTCAGTTCTCCAATCACCTCCAGCACTTCACCAAAAAATGTTTGAGAAAGGCTGCCATATTGTTCCCTTCACTTAATTCTGCAATTGTGGTAAATGCACACATTATTCTGTCTAGACTTACTTTCAAAGTAGTCCATTTGGTATTCATACTCAGTGATTTGGATTTTCAGGTACTGTGCTGTCTCCTGGAGTTTTATTTCAATGTCATCAATCTCACCAACTCGGGTCTCCACTTGTAGAATTTGGGCTCACGTTTTCTCTATATCTTGGCATAGCTCCATTGTTTGCTGCATAACTATCTTAATGTCTCATTCTGTGTATAATCTGAAGCCTTTGAACTGTTTACAATCTTCTGCTTCCTTCAGCCATTGTAGACATACATGTAGGTGTTGTTGAGGTAGAGTTATCCCTCCAGCATTTTTTGAAAACTCGCCAACTGAACATCTTAGTTGTTAATCCTGACAGGAGACTCAATCCCTGTAACAATGTTGCTCTTTCTTTGACATCTTCAGTATTACTTTTGACTGCAAGTTTAGATTTTCACACGTTTGTCAAAATTGAGTGAGGAATCAAGGAGGAAGATTCTTAAAATGGCTATGTATGCTGACAGATAGGGGGCCTAGCTGTTTTTTAATGTCATTAATAGAGCCCGGAAGACAACAACAAGTACCTCCTTTTATCTTCATTTAAATGGAAGAAGTTTTTTCCCATCTAAAATTTGATGTCATCAAGACAAATAAAGATGGCACTGAGAAAGGAGCTGTTGTAAAGTTTTAACCGTTTCCATTCATAATTTTGGGTATATTGCAAATTCTGTCCCTTTACCTGACCTGGTGGTATTTTCCGTCAAATATAGAGGTAATGTCGTTTTTTAGTATTAGATTCCAAAAAACACTCGTCTCCTTTTCCGTCCAACTCTACCTCTCCGCCATGCTGTTTGTTGTGGAATACACGTGACTTACGCTACGTCCTGTCACATGACACCACATTACCATAAATGCAGTATTTCTCAACAAAATAGTGTTTCCATCGCAGTTTTCACAAAATCTAGAGTATCGACAGAGAATTTATGCACTAAAGTTAAACGGAAAAAGTTTTTGCTGACATTTGTAAAATATTACCGATAACGTCTGTTTCATCAGCTGTATGTACAAAGATTTTGATGCACAAAAACATTTATTGCCAAAAATCATTAGAATGAAAACCCAGTGGATGATGTTATGCTATTAAAGTAGGATTAAGCAGAATCTCCATCAAGGTCAGAATAACAGACGTGTCCGTCTATGGATGGATGAAGACCACGTCTGATGAGTAATTAATACAGATATACAGACAGCTCAGGTAAATTTAAGTCTGAGGAGTTGTGTAAGAGTGTGGAAGTCCTGCAATGTTGTGAGGATGAGGTAGACACATACCGGACTTCCTCTCCAGCAAAGTCAAAGACTTTAGTGATGGTGACTTTCGCAGGTCCTGATGCTTTCGGTTCCATACACGAAGGAGAAACCTTCAATACTGAAGCAGCCTGAGGGAGACAAAATATACATACACACAGCTTAGACAGTTCATAATGCAGTGATAGTCTGGACTTATTCAACCTGATATCTTTATACAGAACACCTTGTTTAAATGCACTCAATACTCTGATTATTTGTCAGAAATGTGATTAACGGTCCCATATAATGCTCAATATTAGCAACGTAGTATAGTTCCATGTCGTCTGTAAATACTACCTGTTAAGTTAGTCGACAGAAAAATCCAAACAAACCCAGCTTTTCCAGTCTGCTCTCATTCCTTCACTCTATCAGTTGTCTGAATGAGCTCTATAGGTGGGCAGGATGGTATGCAAATGATATGCAAATGCAAATATAAGCTTGATAGGTTAACACTTTTTCATAGCATTGCTTTGAGTTACTATGGTTAATCAGAAAAGGCGAGGAGTCATGGAGGGCTGCATTAAAATGAATTGAATTAATCACGTCATTGAGATTTTAAAAAAGATGAGAGCAGAGCCACAGAAATTTTTGTTTTCTCTCCCTAGCAGTGCTCCTTGCAGGGGCGCACTTGGATGACATCATTTGTGGAAGAGAAGTAGAAGCTGTGGCACACATCTTTGCTAGGATAGCGCCTAGCAGTAGCAAGTGGATGGCAACATGCAGAGACAGTAAATGCAAGTGGAAAAGCTGAAGATTTGGTTCCTAAACTAGCCAGCATGTCTGTTGTGTGACAGTACTTTGGCTTTAAACAGCCCAGGTATAGTGCAAAATGTGTCAAGCGAAAAAACTTGTAATTGATGCACCTCATCTGTGATTAGTTGTGTTAATCTCAGGTTATCACACATAACAATTTTTCTCCATATTGTGCAGCCCTTGTCTAATGTAAAACAAACTTTATTTGACTATATTTTAATTTAGCATTAACCACATGCAACCCTCTGTAGTTCTAGATCAATGAATCACCCTGTAGTTTGTTTGGAACTTTAGCACCAAAAACAAACCGCTGGAGAGGTTGTTTGGAACCAGGCTGCGACCACACAGGTGTGAAAATGCCATAAATGTGTTCAAAGTCTCTACCCTAACAAAGAAAATCTCCCACACAGGACACTAAATGCATCACAAGGCCATGATAAAATTTAGAAACACTTCACTGTATATTCAGTGCAAAGTGTAACATGTACTTAAATGTGTAAACAGCAGAGTCTTCAGGCAATCATTAATTATACCTTTTGTGTGCTGCTAGATTGCGGGGCAGGTGTCTCGCCTTTGGGTTGGGATCCAACGTCAGACAAGAAACTGGCCCAGAGGTCATCTGATTTCTTCTTCTGTCTCACTTCATCATAACCCTCTTCCCCTTCCTGTTGCTGCTCCTGTGGCTGTGCAACCTCTTCTGCTCTGCCATCCTCTCCCTCTACCCTCAGTGTGCCTTTTTTCTTCTTTCTAGAAATGTTTTTGAAGATATCAGTGAATTAGGATCATGATCACTGACCACACCTGTTATATGAATAGAACAGCCTCACACTCTCATATGAAGCTGCCCCAAAAAGCAAAAGGACAAATAACATAATAATTAAATGGGTAGAAAATTGCAGAGATGTTAAGTGCCATCAAGCCAAAAAGCAGGAAACAGCATAGACTCATGACTGAATGTGCCTTTTTGTAAAAACTGGCTTTTATCGAAGTGGCTGCAACAATGTGTTTGAGGCCTTTTTCAATTTCAAAGAACAAATACGGAACCTTAATCTTCAAAGGCTGATCGTATCGTTGGGTGTAAATTTCCTGAAAATAATTTTGTAAGCTTGCCAGTGTATCACTTTAAGGTTGGGATGGTAAGGTTTAGCCTAAACTCAAACGGCCTCACGTGTCTCTAGAATACTTTGGTATAAAGTTCATGGTCGACACTATTACTGCAAATTGCAAGTCCCATGACTACAAAACAAGTCCAATTCATCATCCCTCCACCGCTGCACTTGACAGTTGGTGAACTTTCATCCTTGGCAATTTGTTCACACACACCTGAGCTTTCAGGACCAGGACCAACAAACTACCAAAGCCTCTGCTTTTATAGAGGCAGAATCATGTGCGTTTGATTAACACCACCTCACCATAAATCATATTCTTAATTCCTTTGGAAGCAGTAACAGCATACTTTATTTTTGGCTCACCTGTTGTTAAACAAATAATGACATGGTGGAATCGGTTCTGTGGTGTTTGTCAGATTCTCCTGATTTTACGACCTGGTAAGACTAGATGATTGATTGTTATGTCCTGACACATAAAAACCAGAGAACTGCAATTACCCTCCCAAAATAATTTGTATGATTATATTTTAGAGGTAAAAATGTATCCAAAAAAATGAGACTAACTAACTAAAGACCAACTAAAATTGAGAAGCTGTGGTAATTTTCATGGTAGCCTTCTCTTCCTCCCACCTCATACAGACATTCTTCTTCTTCTTCTTCTTCTTGCTGACTATGTCAGGATGTGGGACATCATCATTCTCATGCAAGGGATCTTCTATCTCACATTCACCAAGGTCATCTTCACTCAGGTTATCATCTGAAAATGGAGATGCAAAGAAAGGCAGACAGGTTTTTACACTAATTTGCCAAAGAAACTGCAAAACTTTTCATCAACTTTTCTATTGTAAAGCAAACTTGTGGACTACAACTTGGAAGAATCAAATTTGTAACACCCACCAAGTCCTGAGTCTTCAACTTGTCTCTCCAAAATAGATATTTTTCTGAAGATAACCAGACCGTATTAAAACTACATTTGACATTGATTCGAGCGAGGCACTGTCCGCTGGCTCTAAGCTAAAAAACTTTCATTTCCAGGCCCCTTTCCACTCATTTAACTCATTTTCATGTCCCATGAGCGATTCAGAAACGCATACTGCCACATTAAAAATAAGACTTGCTTTAGGCTGATGGTACATTTTCACAGTATTCCCTTCTGGAGTTTTCGTGTGATTTCAAGAGGACATCTTTATCACTGTAAAAACAAAAAAGCTTACTTCAGTGCTCCGACAACTGCGATTTCATGTCAAGAATGACTCTTTGTTTGTGATAGGTGTGTGGCAACTGCATCAAAACATCCACAGAAACAGAAAATGTTTGCAGGGAGATCCCACAGGTATGCCACTCTTTAATTTCTCATTACTTTCATTTTATAATATATCACTGTCAAATCAAATTGAACTGTCAAATGGTCTGCCCTGGAGCATGCCTGAATGTTTATTCTCTTCACAGTGTGTTCTAGATATACAGAACAGATTATGAATGGCTGAGGGGAATTCAACAGTATATATTTGTATGTCTGTGTATTCAATGCATTTCATACTTAAAACATTGTAAAGAATTACATGCCTAACTAGTGTTTCCACCAACAAACACTTGTTCATCACATTACATATGTTATCTTCATCAGGCCAAGAAATGACCATAAACAACATCAACGTAGTATATAAACATGTTGTTTAAAAAGTGAAAAAAAAGTGCAAAATTGAAAAAAAAAGGGACATTAGATGGGAGCTTTGTGGACATTGAAAAAACCAATGTTATTATATAAAGAACAAAGATCCATACTGAAATAATAAATGTTCATACATTGAGCTTCAACACTACATGCGGGACATGTTCATACCCTGATGTTCAAAGACTGGAAATTTACTAAGCTTCACCTTTAAGCAATAACATCTCCTATGAACACCATGCAATAATGGATACCACTCCTGGAAAACTGTATGTGGTTGTCATATATCGCCCACCACGCCAGCTGGGGAACTTTGTGGATGAACTGGACATGTTACTGTCAGCCATTCCTGAAGATGGAACCCCAATTATTGTCATGGGAGGTATGAAAATCAACTAAGAAAACTCACAAGCGGTTGACTTTCTCTCTCTGCTTTCATCATTTGACCTGAAACAGGTCTGCACCCCACCCACAAACAAAGCAGGTAATACACTGGACCTTGTCTTGACACGGAACTGCTTCACAGCAGATCTGTCCCCCCACTCCCTCTCTCAGACAACTAC
>OMOW01091993.1:0-11467 GCA_900312555.1 Lamprogrammus exutus
ATGCAACAATCATGAATAAAACTCATTCTCTTTCCTCATTCCTCATCTGTGTGGCATTTTAAATTAATTCTATTCTCTGAATTTTTCATGAGATGCACTTTATAATAATGTATGCAGCCACATATCTGAGGTTTGTACTGAACATCATTGGTTATTGACAACATGTGTTCATGTGAGTGCTGCTTCACTCGTTCTTCAAACATAGGATGAATATTTTAGTCACCAGATTTTTTTCAGCTTATCTCGGCGAAGTGCATATGGGTTACAGTATAATCTCTGGATCAGCTGTGGATTTCAACCACACTCACCACACCGCTCTGCTGGATCACTTTGAACTATATATGGGACAGCCCATTTAAACTTATCTGATACTAGTTTTATCTCTGAGGAACAGGAAAGAATAAAGAACCATGGGACGAAGGGAGAAATACACAGAATCGATAAACACATTGACCTCCACTGCTGAATGTAATTGTTGTTATACTGCATATTGCCCCTACCCTCTTTGCAGAACATTGTGTTCAGGACATGAATGAGCAGGAAATTAGCTTTTATAGTGCTCACTTGTCTGTGAGTAACATTGTCCCCTCCCTATCACTCAAACTGAGTCCGTCCATGGATGATGTATGAATGAATTCAGAAAGTTTAGTTGAGACTAAACTTTCTGAATTAAAACAAATGGCAAAGTGCAAAAAAGATTCACAGACAGAACTCTCTGTGGGCCCCATGTGGCATCAGTTTGTGAAATTAAGCGCAGTTGTTTTGAGAGACAGGAGAGATCAGGTGGAGGACCAACATCAGGTGTGGAATTGGACAGTGATCCCACAGGGAGCTGCTTTGGGAAGTGTTCTGTAAATGGGACAGAGGCAGCAGGCTCACCACACCTTGTTAAGTCCCATGGCATTAACGAGCTGGAGATAAATATCCAAACTCATCCACAGGGACCATTTTACATCTGTTTTGCAAGAGGGGTGATTCTGAAACATATTGGAACACTCCTAGACATCTGGCAAGACCAATTAGAAGTGCAAGACTGACCACAAGAGAAGAGAACAACTTAAATCAATGTTATCTTCAGATTTTCACAAAGTGAGGCTGTCAAAAAAGTTCTTGAAATATGAAATCATAAAAAATTACTTTTGCATCAGATGTATTGAATGCATGCTTTTAAAGCTCAACACTCAGTGGTAGCGTTTGAAATTATATCTATTGCTGTGTTTTGACCCAGTTTTGCATTCACAACTGTGTCTTGAAAATCCATTTCCCTCATCAAAATTGACATATGGAAATGCAGATTTAATATGCAAAGGAAAGTCAAAGTGAATATTTTGTTAGATTTTCTGCCCTCTGCACTTTTTAAATGTATCCTCAGAGTTGTATTTGCAAACACTCTCCGCGCACTCTCTATGTGAAAGCTTTCCTGAGACCCTCAAAGACTCAGGCAGAGCCATTGTCCCCTCAGATGTGGTGACACAGCATTATGATATTCATTTAGCTGAAAGCATCTGCTCCCAATCTATAATGAGGGCACAGGGTTTGGTGTGCGCGGTGAAAACCCTGACGGGAGCTGGCAGTCAAGGTGTAAATGATAACTTCTTCTGTGAAGCTCAGGTGGGCAAATTCCATTAAAAAAAACACATCCACTTTAACCCGCTGATGCCTTTGATAATTTAACGCCCTGAGCTGCAAGAGGAACGTGATGAACTCGTCACATTGTTAGTCACTGAGCTCTCTTTTGAGGTTTGTTTTCATCATTATTTCATTCTGCGAGGCAATCTCTCACAGCGAAGTGAAAGGCCATTACTATTTTGTGATCACAATGCATCTGTGCATAATTAGAGAGGCTAAAAATTCTCACATTAAAATTAACTTCTCAGCACGCGCCATGATTTATTTAGTGTTATTGGGTTGCACATGGAACACTTAGAGGAAGTTTCGTGTTCTTGCAGTATAGATATAATATACTGTATACAATGAAGGAATTAAAAATTAAGGTTAGGCTGTTTTCATCCGTATATTAAAGAGGTAAATTCATTTGGGAGAGTTTGTGCAAGATTTTTTTTGCAATAGTATTTATATATTTATTTTATTTATTATTACATCCACCAAGGAGTTTAGGTTTGTGCCTGCATCTGTTTGTTTATTTGTTGTTTACTCAAAAAGTTATGAACCAATTCTGTCAAAACTTGTTGGAAGGGTGGGGCATGGCTCAGGGAAGAACCCATTATATTTTGGTGATGCGATGTGTGTCCAGAATTTGTTTTTAATGATCCCTTAACTTTGGGAGATAGGGCTTTATTTATTTATTTGGTCAGTTTTTTGTTAATTTCCTCAAATGTAACACACCAATCTCAATGAAAAAGATCAGGCATGTTCATCCTATGATAGGTGCATTTTGATCCAGATCCAGAGTGTCCATGTTCTCAATCGGGTGGTTAAGATGGGTCAAAATGCAATTACAACTTATTCAAACAAGACAAATTTTGTCTATTCGTGGTGGAGGTATTTGCGCTAATGAGGGCCCCCCTAGTTTATCTATTTATTTGTGTGTTGGTTTGTCAACAGTTTTGTCATGGCCTCCACACATTGATATACAGTACTTTTGTCCTGACCTTTTATTTTCTGTTTGCAGAAATGTTTGCAGTTACACATACACACACCCCCGTGGAGAAGATTAATAGAACCTCTCGAAGCTGCCAAAAGTGTCTAGCGGGTGATTAAAAACTAGCTGCCAACAATGTGGGGAATTTCAGGATGCCCAGATGCAACATTTGAGTCAAATTGGTAACATCTGAGTGTGTCAGTGTCTGACATTCCCTGATTGTTAATTAGATACCATGTTAAACTGTCATTCTCTGTTTTCCTGGCTTATTTAATTTTCTCCATCCAAATGCTCAGCCCCTCGTTATCTCCAGGAAACAGTTGGGTAGGAGCCATCTCTCCAGTTAGGCTCCTGCAATCCCGTTGACTTCACACATGGAGCGACCCTTTTGTGCCGTTTCTCAGACACGCTGATACCGCAGGTCTGTCCTGTCAGACCTGAGACAGGCCTTTAATTAAAAGAGCATTGCTGAGTGGTTTTCCACTGTCGTGCCTTGAACAATATCAGTGTCACTTCACAGGGTCAAGTGGCATTTCAGGCCCTATATCCTGATACAATATTTTCATCTTTTTATGAGACTCCATTTTGATAAAAGTACTTTTCATAAACTTTAAAACTTGAGAATAAACCCCTAGGCCTCTTTATAGGGGGAAGCTGAACAACTCCACAGTGATAAAATGGAAGATTTGAAATATGAGCATCAACAGCATTATATATTGTCTGCTGTCTTCTCTATTATAGTGGAGTCTGTTACACAATTGTGATATTTATGAGCATGACAATGCCTAATCGCTTTGATGACTGATGCCTTATGCCTCTGTGTTGACAGTAATAACAGAGCGAGAACGGTCGCCCTCACTGTGAAGCAGCTTGTGATCACTGACGTGAATGAGGGTAGAAATTTATTTGGCGATCTAGGGAATGGAATGATACAGCTGCTGAGAGAGATGTTGATTTAGGACTTCCACGCCCTGTGATGGCAAAAATAGCCACTTTGGAATAACAGAAATGTGGCCCCTGTGCCCCCCTGCCCCCCTCCACTCCATAGGCTTTTTTTGTGTGTATTTCCTTGAACTGAAACACACACAAATTGCTAAACCTGATGCCTGAAATGATATTCTTTCCCCACTTTTTCTCTCAAAACGTTCCAGCTGCAGATATATAGCAACATATAGCAAATATGGCAAATAAAATGTTATACTTGGTTTTAACAAATAAACTGCAAATGCCTCTTTCCTCCCTATATTTTCTATGGCACTCAATTTTGGAGTCTGTTACACTGTCTTAGGATGCCATCAGTGTAGCATCCATTTCTTTGAAGCTTGACTGCTGGAAGAAATGCCAGAGGACCAGACGGCATCTACTCACCTCCATCACAAACACATCACTGTCTGGAAACAGGGGCTATTTCCTCAAGAAAGAGCCAGCGTGTAATAGAGACACGAACACTCTCTCATTGCACCATTACACCACCATTTCTTACACAGTTGCACATGTATACACACGTAATTCACCAAAACCCAATAATGTTATATGAAATACATTTACAAGTCTACTCCAAAGTAGTGATTGCAATTTCATGTCATGTCACTGTTTGAAAGGCAGCTGTTATCTTCTTATCAAATCTGCAAGCCCACTCACAAGCTCGCTAACGTGCTCATTTCCATAAAAAAAACTCTTGATTAGTGTGAGGCCAATTATATCAAGACCGAAACATGTAAGTAAAGGTCAGGAGATGGAGACATTGATTCAGCTATGAAGGACTGTAAACAAAGACAACGCTCAGGGAATCATTTTCTATGAAACACTTTCAAACCTTTTATTTGAATACAAAGTAAAGGTATTTTGCTATATCTGTGTGTGTGTGTGTGTGTGTCTTGGATTGTAGGTCTTGAATTGAATGAATTATTTAGTTGAAGGCTGTGCTAATTTCAAGAATCAGACCAGTCTTGAGAAATGTTTAAGTCATTTGGTCTGTTTTATTTTCTTACGTAAAACAAGTGAAGAAATTTCAACATGTTTCAAATACAAATTATATTCAGAATTTAGTTATTTATTTTTTAAATTTGTGACAGGATCTTTTTATTTTTTTTGTGATACTTGAGTTTTGGTTAATCTAAAACTACAAATTTGGAATAAATGGTGATATTTTCAGACGTTAACTGCTAAAAGGAGCTGAATAAAGGACAAATAATGTACTCATTAACAATTCAAAGCTGAATTTCTAATGTTTCACATCAAGCTTTTACTAATTTAAGATCAGATAGTTTTTATGTTTTCGCTAAAGTTTGTGGTAGTTATCAGAAATCTTAGTAGAAAAAGAGAGCGAGAGAGAGAGAGAGAGAGAGAGAGAGAGAGAGAGAGAGAGTGGGTGTGGGTGTGTGTGTGAGAGAGATATCTCAGTTGAATATTTCACCAGCTCTCTCAGAATCCATCCCATTGTCCTGGCTGCTCAAACATGAATTCCAGCATGTCAGTTTCCTTCTGTCAAATCTGTCCAGCTTGTCAGTAATCACAGTTTGTATTCAGAGGATAATGTCATGTGACACTCGTCTATCCCATGCTGGAGCATTTCAGCCAACATCCTTCGAGAAAATCATTGCTCACCGATATCTATTTATGGCATCTCTCTCTTTAAGACCACGTCCACACACTTTTGTACAGACATCACGTGGACGGAGACTTTCTATAGGTTTGATTACCTACACATTCAGTACACACATCACGGCTGCTTGTCATCAGAGGAGGACAATCATACTGGTAAAAGCCGTAGCAACAGTTCCCACTTTGGCGTTGCAGAATGTAGAGCAGTAAGGGATGTGGAGGATAAATAGCAAACATATTTTTTGTAAATGATGAGATTTTGTATTGTTTTAGCATTTATATTTCTCGTGTCTTTAAGGGGGATTCCAGCGAGTTTATCGACCTTGGGCAGCACTATTCAGCATGTGAAAACAACTACATAAAGGTTTTTGCAGCTTGAGAGAGGGAGCTGTGTAAAGTCTGGAAAATTGACCTCCATGATGTCTTGCTGTGGTGGTGCTAAGGAGTACAAGTGTGAAAAAAAGGAGAAGAATGAAGTCCTTCCTTACACACACTAAAGTGTTATTGATCTGTACACATTTTCTCATGGTTCGGTTTTTTTTTCCTGCAAAGACAGAGAGAAAATTGGTCAATCTTCCTCTATGTCCCCTTTTAAATAATCTATACAAGTAGATGTAAAAGCTCAAATTGAAATGTCCTCCTCTCTCTTCTTTTCTTTTTTTAAACATTTCAAAAAGGGCAATGTAAACAATGAAAAGTACCTTTATTATTACACAAAAAAACCAATCCCCCCAAAGCACATCATCCATCAACCATCCACTCCTGTTTCATTTCTACATTCTCATTTTCACAAGATGTGCTGTGATTCCTGCAGAGGGAATTCATCACAGTCTCTGTTATGTGCAAATAGAAAAAAAACATTTATTTAATGAAACAGCAGAAAACCAATTTCCAGCTTACTTGACAGGAACAGAAGAATGCATGGGTACATCCATTGTTCTTATGTAAAGAAGTTTGCCTGTAGTGGACATTTGAGGGTTGATTTATTGAATGTTATTTGAGCATTGAACTCTGCACCCTTTATGATGCAGATTCCGAGTTTATAGTTTGACACTTGTGCTCTTTATAGACACCATGTAGTCTCTATATTCACACCCCAATGATGTCACCGACAGTTTTTAAAGCCACAGTTGTTTCTTCTCTGTTTATAGCTCTCCGGCACAGTTTTAGCCACGAAGCAACAATGAGAAAATAGCCTCAGGGATTGGACACCACAAAATCAAGCAGGGATTATCAGGCCAGCGGCTTGTCTCCCTTTCCAAGCAGAGGTCTGAGCTAAGCACTTATATTTACCTGCAATAATAAAGATTGATAAGGGATGAGTTTCTGTGGAACCAAAGGGAGAGTTTGGTTAATGTCTTGTCCTCCAGTGAGACATAAGTGGAAAAACCTGCTGCTTGTTAATGGCAAAGGTAATCTACCTCTTTACTGTGTGCAGTCCCACTTATCTTTTACACAATCGCTGCCATTTCTGGTCTCCACTGTGTCTAGTTGCTATGTACGTTGCTATCTCCTGTCCCATCACTCTTCAGTAAACACATTATCACATTTATGGGTATTATTAGAGTTCAATTTATGTTCCTTTCAGCCTGGAGCAGTCTGTCAGGAACTGATTACAAAAACAATGCATTCATTTTGTTGGGTGAGGGCGGCAGCTTTCATGTAGGGGTTTTAGGGGAAAATGAGCATGTCTGTAACCACTGTGAGACATTTTTTCATTTGCATTTACAGAGGCAGGTGGTACAGCCTGGTGGCACTGAGGTGTTTTGACAGCGCTGTCACCAAAATGCCACCTGAAAGCAAAGCAGAGGGACACTGAGGACCCACAGAGACAGAGAGGGACAGAGGGGAGAAGAAATCAATTTGATGTTCTTATTCTCGTATTCTGTTGCTTACACAAGCTTGATTTAAACCGCTTGTATCTCAGGAATCCACCAACTGACTGTGAACCGTGAACCAATTTCTAAATGTCAACTGTGCTTTGTTGTTTTGTTCGTCAACTGACCAGCAGAAATGTTCTGTGTAACTGAGACAGCTTGTCATACTTTCCCAAGAGTCTGCGTCGCATGAGTGTGTGTGTGTGTGTGTAAAGCTGCATGTATGAGTGGATGCCTGTGTTGAGACTGCATGCATGCTCAGTGTGCTGAGCTTTACGGGTGACCGCTGTCACTTAGCTGTCATGTGGCATTAGCCCTGAAAATGCATACACAGTAAAATGTCACGTGTAAGAGGAAAAGTGCATTTTTCCTAATCCTGTCACCACAGCCTCTGCTTTATGATATTGTTATCTTGGATTAGGAGTATTATAGGTGGCACATTTTCGACCTATTTCCCATCGGATTCCTCTATTTTGTGCCCGTCTACATGTCTCCCTGTGCATCACATCTGCAACATAAAAATAACCCAGCATGGCATGGCACCACTGTGACTGAGCTATTTTTAGAGAAAACCTTTGGAAACCAATTTGCCTCTTCAATAATCTTTCAAATACCCAGACAACAGAACGACCACGTCTGACATATGACGGAGGACGCCTGCCCCCTTGAGAGGCTGCTTGGTTTGGGATGGTCTGCTGTGCCTTGTTGCATTGCGTGATGGAAGTATAGCGGCAGCTGAGCGGTGCTTTCTCCCTTTGCCCTGGGGGGGGGGCTTCCAACACGGACTGCTCGTGCTGAATTGTTCCAACAATGAACTGAGAGAACCAGATGCACATTCTTACATGTCGGTCTCACCCATAAATTAGTCTGGGTTCACTATTCCATTACAGGATGCTACAAGGCAAAACGTACTACTCGTGGGTAGTTGGTTAAATCTCATTTCTTCATGTCCTTTGCCGATGTAAGTTGAGTCCTTCTCCCGCTGCTGTTATAAATCTGCCATCATTTAATGTAACAGCGGTGTTGCTTTCTGCTCTCTGTTGAGAGAAACACGTGATGGTGGCTGTGGGATGCTGTTCACAGCAGTGGAAAATTCCATGGATTCATACACATCGATTTTTAATTCTACTTCACAAATGAAAACCGCTGGCATTGAACTGGAGGGACAGATATTGGCCACAGGAGCCATGTTTGGCAGTGCGTGAAGTCTGAATTCGGTAACCAGTAATCACATCAGCCATTGTTAAGCAGCCTCTGATTTAGTGGTGGAGGATTTTAGACATACACATGCTGCTGCACCAAGATTTTGAAGGTAGTTATGGAATTAGTTTGGAAGAAAAGAAAACTGATATGTCAGCATGAATGTTCAGGTTCATGTGAAGTTGGAACGTTTACACATTGATTATGATGTTTGGCCTGCAGCATGTTGCTTTATGCTCACGGCTGCGGTGAGTTGGAGACAGCTGCTGTTAAACAAATGCTGCACGGTGCTCTCACAGGAATTGCACTGACACGAGTTTGTCAAACCGCAACGGAATGACCAAATAATAGAGCCATTATTTTGTCATACAGTCTTATGCCATTCAATGGCTTTTAGATATAACATTTTTACTGTATAAATGCAAGAACATGTATTCATTCAACTATTCATCTCAAAATCTTTCAGTTGAAACCCAAACTAACAGAATTGTTTGGTGTGATGGATACAGGATGGCCGTCACAATGGGGGTGAAAGATGATGACGATTCTAGGGGCCCACAGCTGGAGTGGGGCAAATAATGCAGTATTCAGGAAAACAGTTAAAATTTTCCAAACCATTAGCTCCTACACTCCTTTAAAAATTGGTTCACTCCCTGCTTCAGTTCTACGCTCTATGTTCTTGGAACTGTCAGGCAATTATGCATGATTGCTAGCTAAGAAAAAAAACAAAAACTTGAGAAAATCCAAAAAATGAACAAAGTCAAAAACAACTTGAAAAGAAGGAAAGGGAGGCAAAAAACATTGCACGGACACCGTTCATCACGTCATTCTTTTCTAAGAAAGGGGAGTTCATCTGCTGTTCATAACAGAAGAGTCTAGCCATCCTAATGTTGGCTAGCTAGTTGTTTCTAACGTTAGCTTGCTAATTTAGCTACTTGAGTTTGTAAGCTACAGCTAAAAAACGTAAAAAAAATTCCTTGTCATATGCAATCATGGCAAAAATGGCATATTGCAACAGAAATAAAGTCATCTGAGTAAAGTTTTCCGTAGCATAGAACGATGCAAACCTTCTCATCTGAGCGGTGTTAGCTAATTAGCTAGCTAAAACGGCATAGCCTGCTAGCCTAACATTAGCGTAGGAGAGTGGAGTGTGAACGCACAAATGTTGGTTATGTTTTTGAAACACTGCACATTTCCCCATTAAATGGGTTAATTTTTTGACAATAGACAGAAAACGTCAGAAATGTTGGGAAACAGATATTGTTGTTTATTCTATAAAATGTGATGCAGCCTGTTGATTTTAACTCATGATGTGAGTGTACAAATCAGGAGTCAAACTTTCCCTCCTAATACAAAACGACTGGACTGAAGTTTTTCATTTCTTTATCAGTTAATAAATCATCAATCAACAAACTTGACTGAACTCCATTCATTCATCACGACAGTTACATGTGTATATATTTGGAAGCCCTGAGCAATAGTCCTTCGGGGGGCCCATGTTTTCTAGCCACAGTCTTGAGTATCTGTAAAGAATAACTTAATAACTTAACTAAATGATTCATTGAAAACACCAAGAACATACATTTCTGATGCATGTTTTACAGATGTAGCTGTCAGAAAGATGATAAAGTTTCCCTGCTCTGACTTTTAACAGGTTTGAGAAGGACACAGGCAGGACAGATGCTCTGTGTCATGCACCGCTGCAAGTTCCATTGACAGGCAAATGTGTGATGAGAGGCGTAGTGGGAAGCGCCATCGCTCAGGTGAAGCCCTGAGGCGTTGTCAAGGGATACGATCAGTTCTGCCATCTCTGGAGAGTGGTGGAGGTCAGATTTGGGGTTAGAGAGACAGACTTAAAATGGAGCAGATGAGATGGGATGCGACCGCAGGGCTAAGATTAATGACAATGGCGCTTGCAGCAGCGGCCTGCCCGGCTGGCATGTAGCACACAAAACAGCTTTCAACCTGTCCTGTCACCACCACCGCCCCCCCCACCCACACTACCAGGAGTGTGTTTAGGCACAAAGACACCTTCTCCTCTTTCCCCTTTTAATCACTAATCAATTTCCTCTCAAAGGGAGCAGGGAGCCTGTATAATGGTTACAAAGCAGGAGAACAAGCAGAGGAGAAGATCAAAGCATCTCTAACAGGAGCCAGGTGCAAAGCTCTGACGTCAAAGCTTTGCTGTATTATTTCTTCAGCCAAGTTTGTAATCTGCAATATTATAGTCTAACCCTGCTTTAAAATGGGCTCAGTCCTAATGACAAGGAATGGCAATACATATGATAATCACGAATAGGCTAATTCTATTTGGAATGCTTGACTGGATGACTGGTGACACTAGAGACGAGATGTGGTTTATAACTCATTTATGGAATTTGATAAGTGCTACTTAAAGACTAAATGGCTTGACTGAAGGTTGATGTCAGCTTTCATTATGTGTTAAACTGAATTTGTGGCATCTCTGTGGAATGGTATGCCTTTCTCTGAGAGAGACTTTGGCAACTAGAAGGTCATTAGGTCGCATACATCATTCCTGATCTGAACCAAATTGCACCTATTGATAGTCTGGAGTGGAATAAATATGCCTGCCTTTTAAAAGAAATTGAGATTGATGCCTGCCTTATCTCGCAAAATTAACAAATCATCTTAAGAATTCCTTGATCCCCCGTCCTCGGACATGCCAGACCTTTCCACCAGTTTTGTCTAAATCGATTAATAACCGAACAAACAAACAAACAGACTAGACGTGTGTGTGTCATTAGAATGCATACCTCTACCAAGGCCCAGCTATACAATCATCATTTGTCATCGACCCCCTGAAAGATATATCTATCTGGTCTCCTTGGTGGAGGTATAAGGCATGTAATAAAGAAAACAAAAATAACTGAAATTTGCCAAATTTGACAGAATCTCTAAAAAAAATACCTGCCAATGTTAAAGAAAGTAAGAATAATTCCTCCACCACAACAGGTTCTTCCCCGGGAGGAGCAACCCTACAAACAAACAAACAAACACACACACATGACAACATAAACTCCTTAGCAAAAGTGATGACTGCTTTTTACTTCAGCATTATACCTTAAATAAACCACACAGATCCCTGTTGAGAGACTGTAAACCTGAACTAATGCAGAGTGATGCAGCCAAACAGGCAAAAAGAGTTCACCGCCCATGTGACCAG
>OMOW01092003.1:0-18551 GCA_900312555.1 Lamprogrammus exutus
ATATTTCACCCCCTTCACCCCAGCCCTACCCATCACCCCTAACCCCAGCCTCCCCTGCCCCTCCTGCCCTTAAAAGTACCCTGTGCAAGGAACAAAAACGAAATAAAACACAACTCTTTTATTATAGTATAATAATAACACTCAATAATCAAGTATTTATGTAAATAAAATGAAAAGCACCCTATGCAAATGCTAGACCCCTGAAATCATTTTTTGGCCAAGTTTGGAGGCGACAGTAGGAATGGTGCAGCTTGCAACTCCGGAAAAACAAACAGACAAACCACTCTCCAATTATAGTAGTGGGATAAAATCTGTTGTTTAAGTTACTAATGTGTTTTTTTGTTTTTTGTTTTAATGCAATATTGTAAAATTCCCTTTTATTACAAAGTAATGGATTCACTGTAAGCCTGGTTTTACCAATGCGGCTGGATGATGCAACTGTGAAAAAGTACAACATGTACAGCACACCCATATGCAACATACAGTGGGTTTGAACAAAGTCTTCTCCTTTCACAAATGTGGTAATGCTGATGGTCCAAAATGATGTGAAAATGCAGTTTTCAGTTAAATAACTTAAACATTTTCCCACAGGACGACAGCACCTATGACCTAAAAATAAGCAAGCGCAAACCCTGACATCCAAAGTCAAGGAGTGAATGGGATATTTTTTCTCTGCTCAATGTGGACCAAAATTGATCAAAAAACCAGAAGCTTGCAGTTAGAGGGGGAATATAATAATTAACAAAGGAAAGATTATTCGGGCAGCAACATTACGTATCCTGAAAAATATAAAGCCTCCAGGCTGAAGCGATCCATGACTGGCTAGAACAAGTCTTAACCGCTCTGTTCTGAAAACATCGAGAAAATGTTCAACTTTCAGACATCGGTGTGCTGCAATGTTCACTCTGACTAGAATGACAAAATAAAAACTATGTTATTTCCTTCTTTGAAACAAGAACTTCAGTCTTCTGAAGCCACTGAATTCTAAGTATACTGTCTACTACAAGTAATTATTGTAGCTTAAGTCAGCATGAATAGTCATGTTGCTAGGCACCCCTATGGACAAAGCTGTACCAGCATCACTGGCATACTTGACAGTTGGGACAAAAACCAAAGCTTGAAAAAAAAAAACCCAACAAGTTACTCATTTATTAGAGAAGCTACGGCAACAGCTATAGTCGAAACAAACCCAAATAGATTAGACAGCATGCACATGTACACACACAGAACACCTTCATACAAAATCCTGGAATTACAATTTCTGATTTGGATGGGAATGTTGTCTCACAAGCCCTAAAATGTTTGAGCTGTGCATTTAAGCCTCTTAAGATACATTTCAAGAGGGAAATATCTAACACTCTGCTCTCAGCATCTTCCCTTGAAGATGTAGGGATTTCATCGAGCATGATTAGATTATCTAGGAGTGTGTGTATGGAAGAGTGTAATCTAGGTTACACGAGGGAATAGCATTCACACATTCGACGTGCTGCTTTGCAGAAGTATACTGAGACCTGAAAATATAAGTGGTACTCAGTGACATGTACGTTTGTCGTTGCTTACCGTTTCTGATACTTTGTGTACCCCGTGTGTATATTTGTTTTCACATACCACCTTCACATCTCTATTTCTGACTTTCAAATGACGGTCCCATTTAAAACCATAGTAATTTAGAAAGCTATTTGAACGTGACACTTCTGCGTGGCCAGGGGCATGGGTTGAGTTTCCATTTAGCTGACCAATCCTGGTGTCACCACATGCCACACTCTCAATTAGTCCCAACATCAGAGCAGAGCAACAGAGCCTGGAGGCCTTTATGGCTCAGACTATGAACCTATCTCTAATCTCCGGCAAACCTAATGATGATGAAAGTCTCTCTCGCTCGCTCTATAAATAGTATAAAAACAACAACACAAACAAATCTTCCCAGTCTTAGCACAGAATATGTGGAGGGTCAGATAGTCACTGTTCTTCTCTCATACATACATTGAAATACAAACAACAAATCAACAACCATGCAGTATTCTGACGACACCTTGTTTTGTATCAGCCAGTGTAAATTTAAACTGTATGCAGAGCTAAATCGAGCGCCACCAGTGATGGAACAGACATTCCAAAACAGGGTTACACAACACACACCACAGATCAGAACAGGCAAAACTCATCACCTTCTGTGCTGTCAGATGCTGAGGCACCAAGACCAGTGTCCCCACTGTCTGCTGTCCCAGGCCGGCGTCCAAATCTGCTTTGAAACTTCTCTGACACAGCTGGCGTCTGCCACTCCATGTCAGCAAACCGAGCTAATATTTATTTACGAAACATAACAACAGCGACAAAGAATTTACCATCACATGCTGAACTGACACACAGGTTATGCATTTTGCCAACGAACTGCCAACTCACCCTGTTGTTTGGAGTGAATATATCTGTGTGAAGTTGTCATTCCATACAACACAAGGTCACCTGAATGAGATGGGAAACACTTGAATCATTATATAGTTCAGAGTCACCCAAGAGATTCTTTTTGGATTCTTTAATTTAAAACACATACGGGGAAATGCCAGTGGTCAAATTCAAGTATAATCTGGTTGTTGCTGTAATTTGTCATATGGAGCTGGCTGGTGGGTTTAGTGATGAACCAGACGTATGGTCCACGGGACAAACAATGTTTTCTTTCTTTGCAGATATTATAAACTGAACGACCATGACCAGGGTCTCGAACACACACCGTCTTCCCTAAACACGCGCGAAACAACGTCTCCAGACTTTTCTGGGTAGTTACTCCAACCAAAATAACAACACGAGCAGATGTCCCGGTGTTATGTAAGCTGCTGGTTCAAACATTCATGTCCCCGCGAAGAGTCAGTGCATCGTTTATAGTAGACGAGCATAATGGTTCCTCAAGGATACACGCAGTCTGACTACTGCAAACTGAAGCATCCGCTCACGCCAAACCACAGAACGCTCGCTATTGGCTAACAGAGTGGTTAGCTAAAATGGATTTATGTACACATTATACTAAATTAGCTAAAAGCAACAAGAGTTTGAGTTTATGTGATTTTAAAAGCGATATTTTTCCAAGATTCCGTGTAGTTAAAATACTAGCGGAACAACATCTACTGTGATGCACTGCACCGTAAACTATCGCGTTTTAGCTAATCCGTGACAAATCCTTTTCCGTCTAACAAGCTAGCTAGCAGCTAACACAACGTTAACCGCTGCTTGGCTACTTAGGTTAACAATGCTGTTCTTTTTAGCCTTCCTGCTAACAGCTTTAGGGCGGCTAACGCTTGCTCTTATCGTTGATGAAAGTTTTACGTTACCTTTTATGTCACACAAATACAGAATACAGTAATAAATCTCGGTTTCAAGCTCGTAACCAGAGCCGAATCAGAACCATCCGCTGCTGCTGCTGTTGTTCCGCTTACCAACTGATAGTCCCTGGTGGCAGTCACTCACCAACGACACAAGGAGCGCTCGTTTAAATTCATAGAGACACCCGGTGAGCGGGGTTGGATAATTTTGTCGTTATTTTTCATTTTTGTGTCGTACATTCGTTCAAAGTAATTAAAACGCCAAATTGCATTTGAGAAACTGTGTCAGGCGTGTAACATTGCTGCTGGTGTAACCATTACGCGACTGTTGGGCTTCAGATCAAAGGTTCAGAGTAGATATCCTATGTCGTACGACCAAATAACGCTCCAGTAACACAAAACGAACAAACCTAACGAAACAATGGCTAGAATAACCTGAAATATGTTATTCCCTCGATATCTAAAGGGTGTTACAACACATTTACATGCCCCAAATAAAAATAGGTGTTAATGAATAATGATATAAAATACCAAGATATGTAGAATCTTCCAGTAAACACCGTCCACACAACGCGCCACAACTACTGTACAGAGTCTTCTGATTAGGGGTTTCAACACTTCTGCTTTTTACTCTGACTAAAGTTGCTCACACCAAACACAAAAGCTCTGAAACACAAAGAAGTGAAAACAGCCCTATTGCTGACACCATGCAGTAACATCTGACTAGGGACTACAGATGACAATTTGCCTTTTGGCTTAGTCTGATATTTACTTTAATGTTGTTTGCGCCTTGTCCTGATATTTTTTCTGTATTATTTGTGCTTAAATGTTAAGGCGTTGTTAAACAGATTTTTTTTTTGGATATTGTGCAGAATCAGTGAAAGGTGAACTGTGAAGACCATTAAATCCAAAATTTACAACCTTTCATTCAAACGGATGGTGATGAATGACGATCATTTACCACAAACTTCATTTGAATGTAGGCGATAACTTGCAATAATTACCGCAGAAAAATATTTACATTTTAGTGCAAATCTTTAAATTTCATTCTGTTTGCGTGCTGCAGATTTACAAAGAGGATGCTTTTATTCTGAAAGCAAACGGAAGTGTCATTCCTGTTGTGGCTAACGGAACAAAGTTGCGTGATATTTATCTGTGGGAGGGTTGTGTTCAAGTCAGGGAAGCTATTAGCGAAAATCCAACAAACTCCACAGAGTATGAATTCTCACGTTTATTTAGTTGACATTTCTTGACAGACGGCTCTTTAGCTCAAGGAAAACGGTGAGTTTTCATACGTTGCTGTGGCTCAGAATGACGGGTGTGTAGATATTACAAGAAGTGGACGTTTTGTTTAGCTAGCAAGGTAAAGCTAATACAGCTAACGACAGCTATTTGGTGAACGGGGGCTCTCTTAAAGGCCCGATGCATAGGTAGCTAACGAGTCTTGCAAGCTAACCGTGCCTTAATAACTAACTAATTTATTGTGTTTTTCGATCAAGTCAGTTGCTTTTACACAGACCGAGCTCAACCAGCTAGCATTTGTTAGCTAATGAACTTAATGTTGGCTGACAGCAGGCAGTGAGCACGTAGAGCAGCAGCTAGCGTTATGTGGCAGGTCTGTTTACCAAACAGCTGATGTCAACAACACGTCATGAGAATTACACGAACGCCATTGATCCAAATAAATAAAACAAACGCAAACTACGCAGCGGTCATTTGTATGTTGATCCGTACTATTTTCCTCTTCACCACAGCGTTCTCTGCAGCAGGCACAGAGTAAATGTTACCTGATCTCCGAACTCTGGACCCTCCAGCTCAGACCCAACTTCATTAACTGTGGTGCGAGCATGACTGCTGTCAACATCACCAGAGATATTCTGCATCGGCAGATCAGGGTGAGTCAACAAACATCAGAGCATCAATCAACACAGTGTTTCCCCACTCAAACACCTTTACCTCCTCTCAGAGATTAATTTTTGTATTTATTGTATCCAAATTACTAATGTAGTATACATGTGTGCAAGTACAGTTAAATGCATTACTTTCAACGTCTGCTTGAACTTTGTATTCAAATTCAGCTATGTAGGTGGGAAAAATGACGTCTCTAATGGGAAGTCTCCATGTTTCTGCACTGCAAATGTGGACACGAAATAAGCATAATATTGATTCAATTAAGATGCTCAAATGTTTTAACCTGTGTTAGAAATGAATTTACACTTTACAAATACATTAAGGAAAATAATTACTTGCCAAAGGAACAGGCATTAATTGTCATCCCGCCACAATGCAAAAGAGTGGGCAAAGCCAGCGCTGCCACTGGTGTATTTATGTGTGTGTCTATGGCTGCGTTCCAAAGCTCAGAAATTGTTTCCAGATTTCTTTCACTTGAGCTTTTTCCTTGCATCTTAGTACCGCCCTCAAAAGACACAAGGGGAAGATGTGAGGACAGAGGAATGAAGATTTAAGAGACATGGAACAGCCTCAATCCTCAAGTGTCTTCAGAATCATCTGATCCATTTGATCATTAATCAAACAAAATAAAATCTAAATAGTGGGAGTTGTTATGCACCTTATTTGTTGTTGTTATTTGTCCATTCACACATTTGGTCAAACTCCTGCCCGCTGTACCAGATAAGCTGTTGCAGATCTGTCCTATGAGAAACAGATTCCCAGTGAAGGGACGTGTCTTTCTGATAATGGACTTCCGCACAGGACGGTCTAGTGCTTTCTCGCTCATCTTCAAGCAAGCCTCCTCAATCCTCAAAGCAGAAATAAGAGTTTTTGGAACATCCTCAAAGACGGATCAATTTCCAGGTCATGCGAGGACCGAGAAGAGGGGAACGATCAAATACGATCTTCAGAATGCACAAAGGGTAAGTTTTGAGATGATGGAGGCTTTGTTTTATGTCACAAGGACAAGAGAGCGCCGGGCTTCCAACGGTCCTATCATGTGACTGACCCCTTCATCAAGAGACTTGGACTGGAGGCAGAGCTTCAGGTGATTGGCGACAAGTGTGTGTGTGTGTGTGTGTGTGAGTCTGTCCTTAAAGAGAGAGAGGGAATGAGTGAATACTTCTGTCATTGTTACGATCTCAAAATGTCTTGACAGTTTGTGCTGCTTGTGTCAACAGGGCCATACAGGCTGTGTGAACTGTTTGGAATGGAATGAACGAGGAGAGTAAGTCTTCAACACTCCAGCTGGCTTACATTATCATATAACGTGTACACCATACATACACACACACATTTATTGCGTATTAGGACTCAGGTAGTTGTCAAAATTATTTAATTATTATGAAGCTGTGATGATTTCAGTTCAGTAAATGAAGGCAAGATATTGTTACAGGAAATGTGAGCCACGTCTGATTGCTCTTAAGGGTTAATTATCTGCCTCACACTTGACCCCGTGAATGTTGTCGGAAGAATTCATTCTTGAAGCCACTCAGTTAGTCTGACATCGGTAAAAACTCCACAACAACAATCTACTGACAATGGATTCAGCCTTGTAAGGTTAACTCCCAACATTCAATCTTAAGGCCTATAGGTAGTTACTGTGATGTAATCATGAACCAAACGCGTACACTAAGTTAGCGATTGCACATCTCAATATGGACCACGCTGTTACAGTTTTAGTGCGATGCGCGTTTAGGAGGCAAAGGTTTTTCGACTCATCTTTGATTTTCCTTTTGTGTTCAGCATCCTCGCCTCAGGCTCAGATGATCAGCATGCCATCATCTGGGATCCATTCAAACACAAGAAGCTTACGACTATGCACACAGGGCATGCAGCAAACATATTCTCCGTAAAGGTAAGAGCACACTTGAGTCAGAGAAAGCTTGATCACAGTACGATGGGTAGAGTTGTCACATTATTGAAGAGCATTTCAGCCATGTAACTGCTTCGTGATCTTTGCCAAAGATGTTCCACTGGTAAGACACTTTATTGTGTTTCTACAATTAGTAACAGTTAACAGCTTACAAACACTCCCTGTGTCGCAAACTAACTTTCTGCACTTTAAGTTATGCCAAAACATCTTTGTACATGCTATAGTGTGTTAAATCTGCCATAAAAACAATGCACCGTTTTGTTGTAAATTTAGCTACATTGGCATCATGACAGGGCGCTCGGATTTGAGATTGAACTCTAGATTGAACGTCTAAACAGGACTATTAATTGACTGGTCCTTTAAGCAACACATGTAAAAACATCCTAATCGGAATAATTCCTTAATCTGTTTATAGGCCATAAGTCTTTCTGATGGTTTTGTCTCTCCACACAGTTCCTCCCTCACTCTGGAGACAGAATATTGGTAACAGGTGCAGCAGACACAAAAGTCCATGTGCACGACCTGACCGTGAAGGAAACCATCCACATGTTCTCTGACCACACCAACAGAGTCAAACGCATCGCCACAGCGCCAATGTGGCCCAACACCTTCTGGAGTGCTGCGGAGGATGGTATAATCAGGTCAGCACCCAGGGCTCAGAATGAAATGACATCATTATTTTGTCTCATAAAGAACCTCAAAAGATATCTCGTGCCTAATTATGGCATTTAACATCCTCGTTCTCTTTTGTACCCTCAGACAGTATGACTTGAGGGAGAGCAGTAAACGCTCTGAGGTGCTGATTGATCTGACCGAGTTCTGTGGGCAGCTGGTTGAAGCTAAGTGTTTAGCTGTCAACCCACGGGACAACAATTACCTGGCAGTGGGGGCCAACGGGCCCTTTGTACGGCTGTATGACATCCGAATGATTCACAACTATAGGTTGGTGCTGGCTGCGTGTTTCAATTTGAGAATTCTGGTTTGACAAACACTTGCACATTTCAAGTTGTACGTTTTTCCTTGCTTTTACCACATGCAGAAAGTCCATGAGCCAGAGCACATCAGCAGCTGTGCACACGTTCTGTGACAGGCAGAAGCCCATCCCGGATGGAGCCGGGCAGTATTATGTTGCAGGTGCATATAGTGATGTAATATCTTGTATATCTCAAATTTAATTGTGTAATTGTATCATAGTTACATAGTACATACAGCAGGGAAATGTGCAGCTTTTGACTTTCATGGATGTCGTATAATAATATCTCCTGTTTGTTCTCATTCGCTCCAGGCCACCTGCCAGTGAAACTCCCTGACTACAATAACCGCTTGAGGGTCCTGGTGGCCACGTACGTCACCTTCAGTCCTGATGGCACTGAGCTGCTTGTTAACATGGGTGGTGAACAGGTAACGCGTCTTTGAACAAACAGAGAATAATGAGCAGAGCAGTTCTGGAACAGTGTTGTAATGTTTGTTCTGTCTGCTCCTCCAGGTGTATCTCTTTGACTTGACGTTTAAGCAGAGGCCATACACCTTCTTGCTTCCAAAAAAGTGCCAGGCATCAACAGGTGGGACTGCGCAATCTTGGATATCACAGTGTTAAATGGCACATTGAAGTACATGCAGAGTCATTTTAGTGTTTCCTGAAACTTTGATTTCCAGGAGACGTGCAAAATGGAAAGACAACCAATGGAGTATCCAATGGAATTCACTTACCAACCAGCCATATCCGATTTGCCGGAAACAAAATCTGCTCTGGGTAATAATCGCCTTTGCATCCTGCCAGCAATTGCTGTAGCTTGATCGTGCTAAGCTTGCACATACTGAGGTCATTTTCAAGCGATTAGATTTCTCTGCTCTCTTTCTTTTAGTTCTACTGAGCTCCCTCCTCATTTAGAGAGGATAAAGCAAAAGGCTAATGACGCATTCGCACGGCAGCAGTGGACACAGGCCATCCAGCACTACAGTTTAGGCATACATCAGGCCACCCGCAATGCCATGCTGTACGGGAACCGTGCTGCAGCCTACATGAAGCGTAAATGGTAGATTACCTTTCACACTGGACAGCAAAAGTTGCAGCGCTGCAGAGAGACAGTTCATTGTCTAATCTAAAAGGGCTATAAAAGTTACCATGCGTTGATATTTGTATCTGTGCTTTGTAGGGACGGTGATCATTATGATGCCCTCAGGGACTGTCTGAAGGCTCTGACTCTCAATCCTGGGCATCTGAAGGCTCATTTTAGGCTGGCACGGTGTCTGTTTGAGCTGAAGTATGTCGCTGAAGCGCAGGAGTGTCTGGATGATTTCAAAGGAAAGTTTCCAGAGCAGGCGCACAGCAGTGCCTGTGACGCCTTGGATAAAGACATCAAGGCGGCTCTCTTCTCCAAGACAGAATCAGGTGGGAAAGAATGAAATAGTTCTTGGCTGATGGACAGTAGCTCTCATTTGTTAAGTACAGTAAACAGTTGGATTTGGAAATAGACACAATTTACACCACACTGCTACCACACTGTTATTGGAAGTTATGCATATTTTTCACTGTGTACTTATTGGAAGAGTGGAAATGTACTCCAAGTCTTCATTGTGTCTAGCAACACAGTAATTGACAAGTAACCAATTGTTCCTGCGGTAATACGGTAAATAATGCTTTCTTTTTTGTGCTAGCAGAAGATAAGAAGAACAACAGCTCCATTCGATTCCATTCATTCAGTCGGAAGGAGTCCATCCCTGAGGATGAGTTGGTTTTGAGAGAGCGAAGCTTTGACTACAAGCACAGATACTGTGGTCACTGCAACACCACCACGGATATCAAAGAGGCCAACTTCTTTGGAAGGTGAGTAGATGTCATTTGTTAGAGGCCTCAGTAGGGAGCAGTCTTCAGTAACAGCCTCTGTTTACAACCATTTATGTTAGTCAGAAAGTAGATCCACTGCTTGTACACCATAACAAATTATATTGAAATGGTAATCAAGCAGGTTAGGCCCATTCAAGCAGCAACATTTGATAAAGTGGACTGAGATGTATGGAACACTATAGGGTGTTGTTGCTCAGAGTTTTGCTTCATCATCTAATGCCGTCGTCCTAATAGCACAACCCCAGTGCGTACTTTGTAATGCATGCTGAGATCTCTGACATTTTGAATGGTTGCCTTTTCTCTGCAGCAAAGGCCAGTACATTGTCAGCGGCTCAGATGATGGCTCCTTCTTTATCTGGGAAAAGGAGACGACAAATCTGGTGAGGATCCTACAGGGGGATGAGTCCATAGTGAACTGCCTGCAGCCCCACCCCAGCTACTGCTTCCTGGCCACTAGCGGAATTGACCCTGTGGTCCGATTATGGAACCCCAGGCCAGAGGTAAATGAGCCATACCAATACCCTGTGTATTTGTTTGTTAATTATGTTTTTGCTTGTCTGTGTGTAAGGACAATCACGTAGGAAGAGTTTAATTCATTTGTTTATTTTTCCTCCATTTTACACAATAAAATCTCAGATGCAGTTGAGCTGATTTTCACAAAACTGGAATGAAAACATCAGTTGGCCTCATGAGGACAGTATGTTAGTTTACTTGTGAACAAATGGTGCCCCACAAAGGGGATACGTGCTCTGGACAGTGATATAGCTCCCTCTTGTGGGTGGTTTTTGATTTTTCTGAAAAATAATGTTTGTACAGAAACACACTAGCTGTCACAAGTTTATAGGACATTTATCCATATAACTTCCATTTACCTGGATGGTTGAAAGGAAGCATTCTCAATTTGTTTTCTCTTGTATTGAGTTTTGGCTGTAATATAAAAATATACAGGATATTTTCTTGAAAGTTCAGACCATTATAACTTATTCTATGCAACATTGTCTCATTCTCCTTGCCTCTCTCTGTTCTCTCATTTTTCAGACGGACAGCGAGAATGGGCGCGTGGTCGAGGACATGGAGGGCGCCGCTCAGGCCAACCAGCGGCGTATGAATGCAGATCCCCTCGAGGTGATGCTGCTCAACATGGGATACCGCATCACCGGACTGCACGGCGTCGGCCCAGAGGGTTCTGACGACGAAGACAGCTCAGAGGGACAAGTACAATGTCGGCCAAGCTAAATGAGCCGTAAACCATTGTGTTGAATGGAGATAGGAAGCAAAGCATTCTCCCTGCTCCTGTTTGAATTGTAATCCCCCCCCTGTGTGACAGAAACAGTGATTGAGTGAATGTCATGTCACATCTCTGCACTATGCATCACCCTCCCCTGTCCTGACTTAGGATTTGCGGAGACCACTTTGGGGAGAGGAATTCATTGAGGGTGGAGAAGATGCCCATCTCACTCCTTCAAAACACCGCTAACACCTCAGCCTCTCCATTGACCTTGTGGGGGGCTGAGGGCACACCTTTGAGAGGTGGAGCACCTTCCACATCACCCCCAGAAAAAGGAGGAGTTTCAGCACTTGTCCCTCCTCAGGTTTATGTTGGAAGAGAGACACAACACATAGAGGGAGTGGGTGGTCAACCTAATTTTTTTTTAGGTTAGAGTGTGGCAACACAGTTGCAGTGTCCTCTATAGAGGATCAGATCACAGACCAGAAGCAGGTGCTTTGCTGCATCTCCTGTCTGCTCTGTGGTTGGAGCTGAGAGTCGCAGTGTCCGCTCTCTCAGAAAGGCTGCACGCCAAAATCATTGATTCTGAGTTAGGTTGGATCTGATTTTTTAGTCTGAGCTTTTGTTGCAGGAAGCCTAGAATTAAGTCACTCTAAAAGTTGTGAAAGTGTTGCTCCAATGACTTGCGTGTCGATAAAATTAATGCTTTGTCTTTCAGTTTATTCCTGTTGGGGGGAAAAACGAATAGTTTCTGCTGTCAAAGTTGTTTTCTATTATTTCAGTGGCCAAGGATTAGTGTTTTCTCTGCTTCTGGGAGAAATAATGTTGACTTATAATACTTTTAGTTAAGAGGGGCTTTACTACAATACTGTTTACATTAACAACATAATATTTGTTAATGGATAACATTCTAATTGAGATTTTGTGTCATCTGAAAGTCCCATTGATTACAAATGTCATTGGGCATGAATTGTCAGTGTGGAACCATGTGTGAAATCTGTGAGGCATAGATGGCACACCAATGCTAATTGGTGGTACAGTAAATGGCGACTAGGTGCAAATACTGTCAGCATTAACAGCTTTCTAATGGAACTGATGTAAGTATTTGGTGGCGATAGGGTTCCTACCCAATAGCTATCACTAGTCCTCTACTACATCACATGTTACAGGAGGCCTGCATGTATGAGGCTTCTCTGACAAAATTGTGGGCAAATAGGACACAGAGCCATTTTATCCTTTGCTCAGACAAAGGCCTGTTGGCCGTCTTGGCCCCCAGATAAGGTGAATTTCAGGAATGTCCTTAACAACATGCAACACTAGGCTTCCATGTATTTTACTTTGTTAAACAAATTGAGATACTCTTGTTTATTTTTCTTTAAGGAATCCTGAAATAACCTTTGTTGCAAACAAAGAATAAAATAATGAACACCTGATTGTTTGTATTCTCTTGCTTTGAATTTCTCATCTGTAACACTGATGCCTTTCTCCCACAAGTGTACACTTCCTCAACACCTACATCAGTCATGCTGCGCTAACTAGGTTGGTAAGATGTAGGTGAGGCTACAACATAAACTTTCTAGCACCTCTTTCATTCATCATTGTCTTCCCCTCTCTGCTTTTGCTGACTAGGAAGCAACAAATGTGAGCAAGCGTACATCCCAAGCATGAGTAGTTGGGAACACCATTACATGGCCTACATACTGTACTGTAATGAGGTGACCCAGCTTTGACTCATGGCTGGCTGTGAGTGTGTCTGTCAGAAGGTAAAAAGTAAGCAAAACTCCCAGGGCCCCTGCAATGTTACGTTTGTTCAAATAATGTGTCTGATGTGACGAGAAAATAACAAGGAATGTGATTTCATGTTCCTTTGTTGGTCTAATCTAAAATATTGAAATTATTTTATGAAATCTTTAGATGTCCTTAACTTCAAAATAGTTCAATGTTTACATTTACAGAATAATTGAGAGAGTCCATTTTGGGTACCGCAAATCAAAAATATATATCCGAAATAAATCAAAGGGAAGTTCTCACAAAAAAAACATTTCTTAATGCAAATAAAACATAAAGTAAAACTTTAAATGAAATGAGAAGCACCGTATGCACATACTGGACCCCTGAACACTGTTTCTGCCAAGTGTGGAGGCGATTGGAGGAATGGCGCTCGTTGTATTGACGGACAGACAGATGGACAAACACACACACGCTCTCCAATTATAGTAGTTTATAGTAGAATAGGATAGGTCGGATATGTACAGTACAAAATGTTTTCAGTAAATATCAAAAAGGGGTCTCCAGTAACAATTTTGCTGTTGTTGTGGGCAATGTTACGAATGAATTATTTATCTAAATACTCTTTTAAAAAGTTGAAATTTAAACTGTACAAAAACCCCCAGAATATTGTTTTCCTCACACGGCGACGCGTTCACGGACCGTCAGTCAGGCCCCGTGGCCGCGCGCTCCCGTTTCTCTCGCGCGCCTGGCCCTGTGCGTGTGTTTGTGCGTCACGCGCTGTCAGCTCCTGTCGCTCTAGTGATGGCGGAGGCTGAGGACGCCGACATGATGATGAACTACAACGGCGACTTCCTCAAAAATGACAGAAAATGCATCCGCTACCCGTACTGCGTTGTCTGGACACCTATTCCACTTTTATCGTAAGGAGCCATAACACCGTGGCCGCCTCTGGTTAGCTAAAATGCGGCGACTTGCTAGCCTTCCGCTCCGTCAGCGATGTGTTATTGTAGCAAACGTCAGATGGGATAAAGTCGGGTTTGTTAGCCTGCTGTAATGAAAAACACGTCCGCGTTATGCTGCTGGTGGTGCTGTGTGTTATTCACTCGCGTTATGTTTGGTTGTGTGTGTGTGTGTGTGTGTGTTTGTGTTTCTGCAGGTGGCTGCTTCCCTTCATCGGTCACATGGGTATATGCACCTCTACTGGAGTCATACGGGACTTTGCAGGATCATACTTTGTCTCGGTGAGATAATCGCTTATCAAACGTTACATATTAGCGTCCCCTTTAATATAAAGAGAGTTAGACATTAGTACGCCAAGAGCCCCAAATCTGAGATGGGGGCGTTCATGTGCAGAGGAGAGCTGTTGAATTGATAGTGAGTGGGATGCAGGGGTGGGACCTCCAGCTGTTTCCCCATGATCCATCTGTCTTTCAGGTGTTTCGTGCACCCATGAGCTAACATATCCAACACCAAATTCCAGTAAAAACCCTAAATTCACCGGCGTGCCCCATAAACCTCATTGTTTGTGTGTTGAAACCAAGAATAGAATCTGAGGTCTAAAAAATGGGGAGAGCGATCCTGTGTAATTCGGGTAATCAGAGTTTCTGGGGTTCACGTAAACTCTTAGATTTGATTAGGAAATAAATCAAGAGTTTGTGAGCAAATTCAGCCATAACTGCTGAAAATGTTTGAGTCTGAAGGATGATGGTAATGATTGCATCACTTTAAACTGCGTCGATTGTGATGTGTTTTTTGTTTCGCTTTGAGCTGCACTCCGAGTATGAAAGGTGCTATACAGATTAAGATTGTTATCTTCATTTTTTTTATTTTTCAGGAGGACAACATGGGCTTTGGTAGACCAACAAAGTAAGTCGATTAACATTGCACAATAAATGTTCACAACAGATCACGAATGAAAAGCTTATTAAATACTGACACATTATGGTTTTTACTCGTTTTATAAACAGGTATTGGAAGCTTGATGTGGATAAAGTGTGTGGCAACGGTGCTGCTACGTGGGACAAAGCCGTACACGATGCGTCTGAGGAATACAAATGTAGACCGGTACGACAGGCATTTGTCATTTGCATGACAAACAAATACATCTTATTATGGTTATTCTGCAGATATAAAAATAAACATACAGTGCATCCAGAAAGCCTCCACGTTCTCCTCACTGCAGTTTGCCACAGTCACGCTCTACACCTGCCTTTCTCAAACTTCTCAATCAATCTGTATCAATTTCACAGAGTTTAATTCAAGAAAACACTTTCTGAATGCACTGTATTCCTACTCAAGTATTGATTCAAATAATAACTACTTTTTCTCTTTTGCTGAAGCACAATCTGTGCTTTGATAACTGTCATTCCCACGTCGCCATGGCCTTAAACCTTATGCGCTACGACAACAGCACATCTTGGAACATGGTGAACCTCTGTGCGCAGTCTCTCGTCCATGGAAAACACGTGAGGTAAACATTTATCTTCCTTCAACCGTTTTTTATTATCGTTTTAAGAACAGTGAGTTTACATCCCTGGTTTGTTTCCCCGTTGATATATCGCATGGGGTGTGGTTAGCAGAGGGAAAATGCCATTACTGTAACAATACGAGGCCAAACACACCTGCAGCGTCTTCATCACAAACGCGTGCAGCCTGGCAAATTGCTCCGCTCCTGGATGCTTGTGCTAAACAGTAAGAGACATATGGTGGAGAGTGCTCCCCTCATTATTCTCTGCTGACCCACATAGAGGAAGCCGTTGTCACCGTTTGTGCTGCCTCTGCGTTTACGCTCTCACGGCACGGAGTCTTTTATACAGAGGGGAGTCGTGTAATTCATCACTGACAGCAGCGACCCCTCAGAGTCACCACTGGAGGTCACCTCTCCACCGGGGCTCCCTGCACCGGCTTAGCGGGGAGGACAGTAGGACGCAGGCAGGGGGACGACGGCGGTGGGGAGTGGGAGGCTTTGGGACCTCTGGGAGAAACAGATGGGAACATGTGATAGTTTAACACACCACACGTGTCCTTGTGCGTCCAAAATATACAGGAGAAGGTGATTTTACACACACACACTCAATCCAGGTGTTCATGATTGCTCTGACACACGCCGCCCTCTCTTTCTCCTTCAGCTGGGGAGCGTTCCTCAAGACCTGGCTGCCCTTCTTCATGCTGTGCGGCGTCATCGCCACCTTCGTCCTAACATTCAACCTGCAGTAATGTGGCGAGCTGGATGACTCATGGGATTTGGCTTTGCTTTTATACGTTGTCATTGCTTGTCGTGGTGTGTTGGGCTTCATCCTCTCCAGTGGACAGGAGGGAACGTGAGGGCAAAGTCCTCCCGTTTGTGGGTAATTTTGAAATCAATAATCAATTGATATGTAATCAGTCAAGCTTTTGTGTTTTTACTTTTCTTCTACTGAGTGTTTGTCAGAATGGGGGAGGTCATTTAGCATTCAGCATTGAAAGGAAGGGACGCAAAACATTTAGAAACGTTTTCAACCAAGCATGTTTGCAGAAAATAGCCAACTAAACTTCAATCAGAAGCAGCAACAGCAACAACAAAATGGTGTATTTGGTCGGGCGTGAGCTCCAACGTTTCACGAGGTGGATGCCGTGTGTGTTTTGTTGTTTTTAGGAAGATGTGTAAATGTATTTGAAAGATTCCGTTGTGTTATTGTCGCTCCTTCCTCAGATGCTGTGGAGCAACAGAGTTTAAGCGCAGAGATGTATTTTTCATGAGCTGCAGTGAAGAATGCGTTTTCAATCCGGTGGTTTTCAGATCATGTCGGAGATAAATCACTACGACGTGGATAGCAGAATCCTGAATATACAGCATGTAAATCAATTATTCATCTGATGAGCTGCTACCAAAGATCACGTGGAAACAATACTGATATTGTTGAGTATACACAGATACACAGATGGAAGTGTTTTCTCATGTAAAGTTCGTGTTTCTTTCATTCAGTATTTGAAGGCTTTCGAAATGTGAATCTCATCCTCATGCTGGAATATTGCATCAGCTGAATCATACAATTTTGCTGTATTATTTATGAATGAATGAAAAGAACGTTATTTATTATTGTATACCACTGTCGTATCGTTTTTTTTGTGTGTGTGTGTGTGTGACGCACGTAAGGTCGCAGACTGTGGGCGCACTAATCGTCCTCTGTACCTTTAAGGGGAACCGCGTACCTTTTCCCTTCACCAGACTCCTGCCTGATATGAACTACCATCAATTCACTGGAACCTTCATTCCCAGAGTGGAGCAGACGAGGAGCGGCTGATGCTGGAACGCTCCTTCACCGCCTCAGCAGTATTTAATGACTTTTCCAGGACAACAGCTGCGTCCTTAGAAGACCTTTGATTGCCGGAATTTAGATCCGCTGTGGTGTAGAGATGTGTGTTTTTGCAGTTCGTGTTTTTTTGGGCATGCTGCTTTGTGCACCGTACCAGTGCTCGGAGTGTCCGCATGGCTGTGAGTGCTTCGCTGTCACGCGCACGGTGAAGTGTGTTTCTAAGGATCTGCTCACAGTGCCACAAAGTGTTCCACGATACGCTCGGACTGTCGTTGTCACAGGAAATGACATACAGAGGGTCGCACCTGACTCATTTACAGAGTTGGAGAATGTCACCAACATCATTTTGAGCAATAATAGGTGAGGATGTGGTTTATGGTTTTTAATGAATGAAAATGTGTCTCATTCTAATTTATTGTGGCAATTTTGAATATAGATTCACTTTCTTTATGTGTATTGAATAATAATGTCTCTCCGTTGATTTGATTTGTTCTTTGAAGTTAACACTTCAGTGGGGTGCATCAGTTTTTAATTGTAACCAAGTATAAAATTACAATTAAATATCTATGGACAAATCTTACAGCGTCTAGTGGTCTTTACAGGATTACAGAGATGGCATCACGCAGCTTCTCTGCCCTGATCAACCTGCGCTTCCTGGACCTCAGTGGAAATCAGCTGACCCTCATCCATCCGGAGGCTCTCAGCATACCCGGCAGCCCCCTGCAGGAGCTCAACCTCAGCCGCTCGCTCTACAACTCCACCGCTCTGACCGACCTCACCACGGCTCTGCGCTGGGGCGGCCTTGGGGGGCTCCTCCGCCTCGACCTTTCTGGAAACCACCTAGCTCTGCTGCCTCCAGGGATGTTCTCCCACCTGCCCAATCTGCAGCACCTCTTCCTCACTAACAACTCCCTGGTGGCTGTCTACGGAGGCACCTTTTCTGGCATGAACCATCTGGAGGTGTTGGACCTCACACACAACGCCTTTAGGACATTCAGATCTGATGCTCTACAAGAGCTTGGGAAGCTTGGAAACATCCGCGTCCTTCTGGGTTACAATCCTTACACCTGCTCTTGTGAGATTCGTGATTTTGTGGCCTGGCTGAACGACTCTGGGGCTCAGGTTGATGTGGACACGGTGAGATGTTCCTCACCCACAGGGTTAAATGACACCCGGCTGCGAGGACTTGGAATTCAGGACATCGGTTGTGTTATTTCAGCCCAAGGAGAGGTGACTGACCTCACCCTACAGACATCCTATGTCTTCTTAGGACTCTTGCTGGGGTTTGTCGGCATGTTCTTCCTGTTGCTGC
>OMOW01092022.1:4910-15691 GCA_900312555.1 Lamprogrammus exutus
CCATAAGAACACTTATGGTAATGAGGATAACAGATCTTTTCACGAAACAAATCAAATAGGATAAACCTGTGTGCCACACGAGCATATAAAAGACATCATATTAATGACATAATATAAAAGACAGATATAAAAGACAGATATAAAATACATGATATAAAAGACATGATATAAAAGACAGCTATAAAAGTTCTGGTCCCTTTACCAGACCAGGACCCAGGCACTGCTGCTGGAGGTGAGAACAGAGCACGATTCCTTGTTTAGACATTAAAGACATTTTGGTGTAAACTCTTTGTGTGTTTACTGGTGGTGGAGGTGAAAGTGAATTTACCGATGTACTGAAGCTCAGGAGTAAACTAGGATGTGAAAACCTTCGTCAAGCGTGTGCACCCACAAGACCATTAAGTCTTCTACCTGGTTACTCACTGCCAGATTGTGGAGTGACAGGCAGAGTCTGTCTCAAAATGATTTACCATATTGATCTTTCCAAAGATTCTTGTTTTTAAAATTTTGCTCTCTGTTAATTTTCCCAGCATGCCCCAGTGCACCAAAGGACTTCAAGGTTGCTGAGGTGACACGACGCCACGTCCACCTGATGTGGGAAGCTCCAGAACATGATGGAGGAAGTCCAGTAACCCACTACCAGATCGAGAAGAGGGAAGTGTCACGCAAGACCTGGGCCAAGGTACAAGAACACGGCAACAATAATTTTAACCTGTGAGAATCTTGTGAAAACAGCGTGGAAATGACTGAATTTTAAACTAAACAGAGATTCAATCAAAACGTAAAATGAACCAGAAGGCTGTTTGATTTTTTTTGGAGCATGGACGCGATAGAGAAAAGCACCTTCCCACATTTAATGTTTCCCCTTGAAGTAGCATCAATGCAGTGAACTACTTTTCTCTGGAGCTTTTAGTGTAGCTAACCACTTTATTAAGAGAGTCGCTCGGCTGAAGCTTAACTAAATCATGTGTCGCTTTTAGCTTGAAAAGCTTCTCTTTCAAACTAGCTTCCCCAACACTGGATCAAACTTTTTTTTACACATTTATTCAGTATTTTCTTTTTCCATGAAGCATTTTCAATTCCACATGTCATAATCTGCATAAATAGTTGAAAGGATCACAGCTACTGTTAGGAGCAAGTATAGTGCCCCCTGCTGGAGCTCCTGTGTTGTTATGCCAGGTGGCCATGGGCATGCTGGACCTGGAGCACACGGTGACGGATGTGGCGGAGGGGAAGGAGTACCTGTTCAGCGTCACCGCCTGCAACAAGTGTGGACCGGGAGAGCCGGCGTACATTGACGAGCCCGTTAACGTCTCCTCTCCTGCCAGTGAGCATTTAAACAAAATCACAATGAGGAAAAAAATCATCTGTAATGTGGTGAAAGTATTTTTCTTTCACTCATATCTAGAAAATTCCTGAAGCAAGTGGATTTGTTTTGGAATCAACAGTTTTGAAATAATCTCACTTTCTGTTTCATTACACATGATTTTTCTGTCCCAGCTGTCCCAGATCCTCCTGAAAACTTGAAGTGGCGTGATAAGAGCGCCAAGACCATCTTCCTGTCCTGGGAGCCTCCGAAATACGACGGCGGTGCTCCCATCAAAGGTTACGTGGTGGACAAGTGCCAGCGTGGAACTGACAAGTGGGAACCCTGCGGAGACCCGATCCCAGAGCTCAAGTACGACATTGCCTCTGATTTTGGACTTTATACTTATTGAAATTTGACTCTAACAAAACGCGGGCACTATGCGGTTACACTGATTTTGGGTGTTTTTTTTGTTGCCGCGTTGTTGCCGTGTTCTCTCAGGTTCCAGGTGACCGGTCTTCTCGAGGGTCAGTGGTATGCCTACAGAGTCCGAGCTCTCAACAAGCTGGGAGCCAGCAGACCCTGCAGGGCCACCGACGAGATCCAGGCTGTCGACGCTAAAGGTACGCCAGACCTGATCCCTCTGCAGTGTAGAAGGATTAATTAATGGTTCACTTCCTTCCTTCACGTTCCTTTCTTAAAACCCAAACAGTGCCACCAGAGATCCAGCTAGACGTGAAGCTGCTGGCCGGTCTTACCGCCAGGGCAGGAACCAAGATCGAGCTCCCAGCTGACGTGACAGGAAAGCCAGAGCCCAGGGTGAAGTGGACTAAGGCCGATCTGATCCTGAGGCCCGACGACCGTGTGACCATCGATACCCAGCCGGGTCACTCCAAGCTCTCCATTACCAACACCACCAGAGGAGACACTGCCACCTACATCATTGAGGCGGTCAACACCTGTGGACGCGCCACTGCCACCGTCGACGTCAACATCCTCGGTACGAAATCCACTTTACTGACGAAACAAAACCTGCATCCATCAATTAAGGACCCCTGACCAGGATCAGTCAGTTTATTTTGTACATTCTTTGTTTAATTTTCCACAGTCTGTAGTCATTTTATAATTTTAAAGACTCAAAGACTCCAAAAATATTTTTTACTTTTTTCTGGAATTACAAATTTTCCATAAACAGGCAGAAAATTAGCAGATGTTCACAGAATCTGTTGTTCTGTTTAGTAGAGGATTTTTTACCATGGGGATTTTTAAGTGGTAAATGAAAGACAAATGAAAAGCAAAATTCTAAAAACCTCAGAGTTGAGAAACTGAAAATCTAAAGTCATCAGTGTAATTTTGACAATTCTCCTCCTCCTCTCCAGATAAGCCCGGATCTCCAGCAGCCTTCGACATCTCTGAGATTACCAAAGAGTCATGCTTCCTGGCATGGAACCCTCCACGGGATGACGGAGGCTCGCCCATCACCAACTACATCGTGGAGAGCCGTCAGATGGACAAAGAGGAGTGGGTGAAGCTGTCAGCCACAGTGAAGCTCACCACATTCAAAGCCTGCAAGCTGACAGCCATGAAGGAGTATGTGTTCAGGATCAGCGCTGAGAACCAGTACGGCATCGGAGAACCTGCGGAGCACGTACCAATCATTGCCAAGTATTCCTTTGGTAAGTTCATCTGCTTAGCCAAGCCAAGACAGCACGATATCAAACTGATAATAGTAATAACAACGGTACCTGATGTACCTCAAGCAAGCGGATGACAGTGAAATCACTCAGGACAATCACTTAGTCAGGACAAAGCAACAGATAGTTAGGTTTTCTATAAATTTTATTGAATTGCTCAGTCTTTTGTCACTTTGCTATATGCTAAATAATAGTCTAGAATGTTTTTAATCTCCAGTGTAAACTGTAAAGTGGATCCTTGTTCCTCCTGTATTTTAGCTCATTTTTATTGTCTGTCTCTTCGTCAGATCCTCCTGGTCCTCCAACCCGAGTGACCCCATCTGACATTGCCAAAGATGCTGTGACCCTGACCTGGTTCGAGCCGGATGAGGATGGCGGCAGCCCCATCACCGGATACTGGATCGAGAAGTTCGATCCAGAGAACGACAAGTGGATCCGATGCAACAAACTGCCCATCAAGGACTCTACCTTCAGGTGAACCATCAACAATATGCAGATAGAAGTCCTGTTTCTAAAGACTTAAAGTCTGAATCTGCACTTGTGAGAAGCTTCTTCTTTTCAGTAGCTAAAATTAGAAGAAAAAGTAGTTTAAAGTTGCTGTCTGGTTCCAGGGTGAAGGGACTCCCCACCAAGAAGAAGTTACGATTCCGTGTTCTGGCAGAGAATCTGGCTGGACCTGGTAAACCCAGCACAGAGACCGATCCTGTCCTCATCAAAGATCCTATCGGTACGTCGCACATCTGTCACATCTGTGCAGTTTGTCTACTTTTCCGAACCAGCATTGAACCTCGACAGAAGCTCCAAATGCATCTCTGTGTATTTTTAAAAGTTTTTTATTGTAACTAAATTGAGCTGTCCCTCAGATCCTCCATGGGCTCCTGGCAAACCCGCCATCAAGGATATTGCCAAGACCTCGGCCTTCCTTTGCTGGATCAGGCCGGAGCACGATGGGGGTGCCAAGATTGAGGGATACATCATTGAGTTCCAGAAGACTGGAAGCGAGGAGTGGATCCGTGTTCCAGAGGACGTTCCTCAGACTGAGCACCAGCTGAAGGGCCTGATGGAGAAGCAGGAGTACTCTTTCAGAGTCAAGGCCTTCAACAGGGCCGGCGAGAGCGAACCGAGTGAGCCAAGCGACCCGGTCGTCTGCAAGGAGAGACTCTGTAAGTTTGAAACTATGCACTGGTTTAGCTTGTCTGACCTGGGATTTATTTATGATTGTGAAACTATGTTAACCTTTTTCCGTTTCTGTTGGACAGATCCTCCATCTGCTCCTCAGTGGCTGGAGGTGACCAACATCACCAAGATCAACGCTGACCTGAAGTGGCAGGCACCCAGCACCGATGGAGGCTCAGCCATCACCAACTACGTGGTGGAGAAGAGGGACGTCAGGCGGAAGACCTGGCAGAGCGTTGACACTACGGTCAAGGAGCTGAAGTACACCGTCACCCCGCTTAACGAAGGATCACTGTATGTGTTCCGCGTTGCTGCCGAGAACGCAGTGGGAATGAGTGAATTCTGCGAGCTGGAGGACGCTGTGCTGGCCAAGGACACATTCAGTAAGACCTGATCTGGGCGTCGACACATTGACTTATTCCGGGGGTTTTTACATTAAATGTAAAGCATGAAATTGTACAAGTTAAAGCATCAGTAACTGTACGAACCTAAACAAAACCGATGCTGGACCTCAAGCGGGTGCAGGATTGGGTCCATCTGACACTTTCATCCACACTGAAATATCTGAAGAAGTGAGATGTTTACTGACACCTTTGGACACAACTTACAATCTGTAGATCCACTAGCAATGCCAGTAACATACTTTACATGCGGTACCCCTTTTATGCTAAACTATTTCTGGACATTCAAGATTTCTGTGTCCTCTGCAGCGACTCCTGGACCTCCTTATGCTCTGACTATTGTGGAAGTCACTAAGAGGCACGTGGAGCTGAAATGGGAACCTCCCAAGAGCGACGGTGGAAGACCCATCACCAAGTAAGTCATGAAATCACTTCAAAATCATGAGGCTGGTACAAACATGTCTATCTTAAAAGAACAGAGATGACATTAAAGGACTTAAAATTGTGTTCAAATGGGAAAAAAAACAACTCTGTTTCTCAGGTATGTGATCGAAAAGAAGGAAAAGGTTGGAACTCGCTGGATGAAGTGCTGCAAGACTCCTGACAAAAAGACACAGTTTACGGTGACGGACGTGGACGAGGGCTCGGAGGTGCAGTTCCAGGTCAGAGCTGAGAATGAGGCTGGAGTTGGAGATCCAAGCGAACCTACTGAGATCCTGACCATCGAGGATGCCACCAGTAAGAGAGTGGAATTAGGAAATTTGTACTGAGCTTTAATAATTGCCTGGTACACCCTAGAAATCACAGAGCAGCTACACTCTAGTAACATCAACAACATAAACAACTATGTAGCAGTACATAAGCAGCCACCCCAAACACCCCAGGCTACACACTGCAAACAAAAGCAATCAATAACCCATTCTCGACAGTTGTATTGCAGTTTTGTTTCCTCTCTGTCCCCAGGTGCTCCATCTCCTCCTCAGGAAGTTGCCATCCCTGATGCCAGCAGGGAGCACATTAATGTCACCTGGAAGCCCCCGGTGAAAGATGGCGGCTGTCCCATCACTGGCTACCACGTGGAGGTGGCTGAGGCTCGTCCGGAGCTGAAGTGGCTCAGGGTCAACAGCCGGTCCATCAAGGAGCTCAAGTTTAGGATTGACGACGGCATCAAACCGGAAAAGAAATACGTTATCAGGGTCCGTGCCATCAACTCTGTTGGTGTCAGCGATCCCTCCGAGATCTCTGACAAGGTCTTCACCAAGGATCCTGACTGTAAGCATCCACAAACGTACACTCACTAATTAAATGAATGTGGAGGTTATTCACGTCAGCTGATGGGGGTATCAACCATTAAGAAGGATGAAAACAGTGTAAGGTTGAAGCCATTGTGAAGTCTAACACACCTCAGGGCCTTGGGCAGGCAGAGGGCCTTTTAACGTTGGTTTTGAAACTGTACTGTTTAAGTAATCATTTTGTTCTGTTGTTCCCAGGTTGCCCCACCATGGACCTGGAGGCACAGGATGTGGTGGTGGTGGAGGGCGAAAAGCTGCACCTGAACATCGCGTACCGGGCCATCCCCACGCCAAAGATGGTGTGGCAGAAGGACGCAGTGGAGTGTAAAGCTGACAACCGTCTCTCCATGGCAGTGGAGATGAACAGCGCTCACCTGGAGCTGCTGAAGTGCACCCGGGCCGATGCTGGTGCTTACGTCATCACACTGGAGAACAGCCTGGGCACCGCTACTGGGACCATCAACGTCAAAGTGATTGGTAAGATCTATGAATATGAATATTCATGAGGCGCAACCTTTGTGATTGACTGAACTGAGACGCATGAAAGGGTTATATAGCCTTAACGTACAAGAACACAACCATATTAACACAAAACCAAAACAGAAGTAGGACATTTTAGTGATACTGCTTGACCAATCACATGAACTTTTCCCCTGGCTCACCGCCAAAAAGACAATTTGTGAATTTTAAGGAGAAGGAAGTAAAACCAGGAAGAAGAACTAAAAGAGCCTTGACATCAGTAAAGTATGAAAATGCAGTACTTCATTACAAATCAAACTATTGCAGTCGTAATTTTATTGTGATGAAGACTAAGAGAAGGAAGAGAAGAGGTGAAGAATGGAAAAGGGAAATAAGGAAAAAGGAAATCAGTAATTTAATGTTGCTCCTTAACTTGTCTGCAGGACTTCCTGGTAAGTGTAAGGACATCAGCTCCAGCGACATCACCAAGGACTCCTGCAAGATCAGCTGGGAGGCCCCAGAGGACGATGGCGGCACGCCAATTGTCAGCTATACCCTCGAGCGCCGTGAGGCCTCCAAGAAAACCTACATGCCTGTCATGTCCGAAGAGAACGTGCTGACCTACAACATCAAAGACCTCTTTATCAACTGCGAGTACAACTTCCGTGTCAAAGCCATAAACAAGCTCGGTGCTGGAGATTACCTCGAGCTCCGCAACCCAGTCATCACGGAGGAAATCAAACGTAAGTGAACTAAACGAGTTTCAAAGTAATTTTCCATGTATTGAAAGTTATAGAACAATGTCCTCATGAAATATGAGCTGAAATAGCCATGTGGAAGCACTTTTAAGTTTAAGTTAAATTTCCCTTTGCAGCCACAGCAAATCAAGAAAAGTCCTAACTGATTTTAAAAAAATCCCCATCCCAGGTCAATAAACCTTCTGGTTACACTGCTAATGTTCACATTTGATCCACAGAAAAACCAGACCCACCAATCCAAGTGGAGGCCCAGGACCCAACTTCCAAGTCCATCACAGTCACTTGGAAAGCTCCAGATTACGACGGAGGCTGTCCTATCCAAGGTTACGTCGTGGAAAAGATTGAGAAGGATGGTGAACGCTATGAGAGGGTCAACCCGAACCTGGTCCCCGGGTTGTCCTATGTGGTGACAGGTCTGAATGAGGACATGGAATACCAGTTCAGAGTCCGAGCTGAAAACGCAGCTGGAGTCAGCGAGCCGTCTCGCAGCACACAGCTAGTCAAGGCTGCGGATGCTGTCGGTACGGAAAACTACAAACACAGCAACAAAAGAAATTAGCCTGAGCAAAGTGTCATCAGCATAAAACTTTAACTTTTCAATTGTACATGGCTCTATTGATAGGTTATAGGTTTTGGTTCATAATTATCTGTTTAGTAAATGTCTAAAATCTGTTTTCCATTTCAGAAAAACCAAAGGTGACCCTTCATGCCCGTGTGCAGTCCGGTCTGTGCATCAAAAAGGGTGAGGAGATCCGCATCGATGCCTACATTTCTGGATCACCGTACCCCAAGATCACCTGGCTAAGGAACGACGAGGATGTCACCAAAGAGCCCAGCAAGAAAATTGTCCCTGTGGTGAAGAAGAAGAAGAAGACTAAATCCAAGGTTTGAAGTCCAGGACCTTCTACTGTACAGTTGCTGCACGTATAAAACCATAAACTTAATTCCTATTCCTGATTGGCTGCAGGTACCTGAGCCAGAGGAGGAATTTGTTACTCCGATTCGCCAGCGCCTGGGTCTGGACCAGACGAAGAAAGGCCAGGCAGCGCTGATGATCCGCGAGTCCATCAGACTCGACCATGGCAACTTCACCATCCAGGTTGAGAACACTCATGGCATGGCATCCGCTTCCTGTTTCGTGAACGTCCTCGGTAAGCCAATAGTGTTTGATTCAGAAGGTTTTAATTAATCATTTTTAATTAAAATTTGCAGTGACTTGGTGAAGTATACTGTTCATTATCAGTTAGCCTCAACTAAGGTCTGTTTGAGGGTTGATAGATAAATTCTAAGCCAAAAACATAAGGAACCGTAACATCCTTCTAACTTGAGATTAGGCATTCTGCCAACACAAAGAACTGCAACACCTCTACTTTAGAGCTTTCTATGATAGTAATAATAATAATAATAAATTTTATTTGAGGCTCACAACTTATCAATCGACCCTTGTATCCTACTGTTATTAAAGAATTTTTGGTTCCCTGAGCAGACAAACCCGGTGCTCCAATCAACTGCACCTTTGATGAGATCAGGAACACCACAGTCATCTGCAACTGGGAGCCGCCTGAGGATGATGGAGGCAGCGAGATCCTGAACTACATCCTGGAGAAGAGGGACAACAAGAATGACGAGATCGGCTGGATCACCGTCACCTCCACCCTTAAGGGCACCAGCTGCCTTGTCACCAAGCTGATCGAAGGGAAGGAGTACATCTTCAGGGTCACTGCTGAAAACAAGTTCGGCTGTGGACCATCTTGCATCTCTGAGCCACTGGTGGCCAAGAACCAATTTGGTAAAATATCATCCAAAATGGAAATTTAATGTTCACCCTGATGTCCCAGAATGTACACATAAATGTACATTAGTTTTTCTGTTTTCCAATTCTCACTTACAACCTTCTATTTTCACCCCTCCAGATCCTCCGGATGCCCCCAATACTCCCAGAGTGCATGAGGTGACCGCCAGCACCGCCCACATTTCCTGGCACGAGCCCAAGGACAATGGTAGCCCTATCCTGGGCTACTGGATCGAGAGGAAGGAGGTGAACAGCAAGTACTGGACCAGAGTGAATCGTGCTCTGCTCAATTCCCTGGAGGTGAAGGTCACTGGCCTGATGGAGGGACTCACCTACATCTTCAGGGTGTGTGCCGAAAACCTTGCCGGGCCTGGACCATTCAGCGAGCCCACAGACCGCATCGTGGCTATGGATGCCATCAGTAAGTTAGCGTTTACTCCTCTCAGAAGTCCACAAAGCATGAAACAAATCTGATCTCTTTTCAGTCTGCAAGTTAAGATTTGATACTGGGTGAAGACAGGTTCCAGGGTTTGGCAGTTCTACAGATGTGACGCTTACACAGTATTATGGACCCTGCTGCAGTTCTGATGTGACAGCGACTCAAATGCAACTTCATTCTGTCATTCACCAATTTCATAATTCTTTTTTGGTTTTCCAGTTCAGTGTAACCTTGTCCTCTCCCCATCTGATTACATCCAAACCCTCCATAAACCTTTCCAAAACCATTCTAGAACTTAATGATCTATGTTGACTAAAAATATGCTGAATTAACTTGCTGGTTGAAACTGGCTAACTTCTCTGCTAGTATGAAGGGTTTCCCAGAAGAAAACCTTGTTAGTTAAATTGAGGTGATCTTCTTTAGACTTTGTCAGAAATATTAAATATGTCTCTGGCCCCACCCAAGTGCCTCCTGGACCGCCCGCACCCTGGATTGTAGACACCGGGAAGAACTCCATCATTGTGGCTTGGAAGCCCCCGCTGTTCAACGGAGGAGGAGACATCCTGGGATACCATGTTGAGAAGGGACTGAGGACCCTGAAAAAATAAACAGTAGCAATAAGCATGCTTTAAGCCGCAATCAACAAATTATGACAACATAAATTTGAACAGAAACAGGCAATTTTCTTTCACCTATCAATATGCATTTGGGGAAATAAACAAAGGAAAAATAAACAATTGACAGCTGAATCCATACTGATTCATCTTTGTAAGTCAATTCTGGGTCCCCTGACAACACAGTAAATATTCCAAATCCCTAAATGATGATTAGTTTCCCCTCACGTGATTTTTTTTTTCTCCCATCTGTATTCCAACAAGAAGGTTGGCACTCCAGAAGTCTGTAGCCAAGAACACAGAAGAACCATGCCACCTACATACAGGAAGTGAAGAAATCCTACAAATACTCAAAGCTTATACTGTACATGTTTAGGCTTATGTGGTCCGAACTTACAACGATACAGGAATATATGAAGTACAACATTTGAGTGTGATGCAATACCTATCACATCCTTCTTGTTGGAATACGAGTGGGAGAAAAAAAAAAGTTTCCCCTCCTTGGTCTGGATTTGGGTAATTATTCCCCTTGTTTGTCTGGCAGGTGCTAGTTGGAGAGAAGGACTGGACGCGTAGCACAGAGTTCAGGTGTAAGGAGCTGACATACACCATGACGGGACTGACAGAGGGAGCCGACTATTACATCCGAGTCATCGCCATCAACGATGCCGGTCCTGGCGCTCCTGGTGTGACTGAGCTCGTCACTGTCAAAGAGCCTGAAGGTATTTACAGTTTTTCACCTGACTGGGTGGGACTGTAGGAATAGATAAATAATTTCCCACTGACGTTTCTGTCTCTGTCTTCATCCTTCAGAGGCCCCCGCCGTGAACCTTGATGCGTGTGTGACGAA
>OMOW01092031.1:0-11604 GCA_900312555.1 Lamprogrammus exutus
CCTGTCTGAGTATGCAGCACAGCTCCTGGTACACGCTCTTGTCATCTCACGCCTTGACTACTGTAGCACCTTATTGGCAGGTCTAACAGCATGTGCTTTCAAATCGTTACAAATGATCCAGAATGCGGCAGCTCAATTGGTCTTCAATCAACCCAAAACAGCACACGTGACTCCGCTGTTCATATCCCTCCATTGGCTCCCAGTCGCTGCCCACATCAAGTTCAACCCTTGATGCTCGTCTACAAAGCAGCGTCCAATATAGCACCCACTTATCTGAACTCCCCCATTAAGATTTATGCTCCCTCACGCTCACTCCGCTCTGCCAACGAACGGCGCCTGGTGTCACCATCACAACAAGGCCCTAAATCTCAAGCCAGACACTTCTCCTTTGTGGTCCTGAGGTGGTGTAATGAGTTACCAAACTCCATTCGATCCGCTGAGTCCCTCTCTGTCTTTAAAAAACGGTAAAGACCCAACTCTTTCATGAACACCTTCATACCTGATGGCTACCTATTTATTTAATAGAAAAAAAACTATCTATACCTGCCTCAGGCTCAGCACCTTTGTCCTGTTGTTCAACTAGAACTTTGCTTCTTGGCACTTACTCTTATTCTCTGCGGACTAGGTCTTTGATTGTATTGTATTCAAATCACATGTGTACATCGCTTTGGATAAAAGCGTCTGCCAAATGACTAAATGTAACTCTTTGCAGCACAGTCTGCTTCACCATTAGCATTGCATTGTATTGAATCACGTCGTAACCTGTCACATTGTGTCCTATCACACCGCATCGTCTTGCATTGAAAAGGGGCTCAATTGTTGCTTGAAATGTATCTTAAATGCATCGGATCGTTGATAATGTATAGAGGTATGTATTGTAACAGTCTGAGAGAGAGATGCACACTCTTTCTCTAACAAATGAAATCTAGCAAAATCAGTATCCATGTGAGAATAGAGAAACCTGTCATTACACTGCTTCCCACTGTACCTGCATGGCTTTGAAAAACTAGCCAGTATGTGCTTACAATTAGGGTTAGGGTTAGCCAAACATGGGCAAAAAACAGACCCATGACACATAATATATTTTCTTGTAAATGCTCACCACATATTTTTGAGTTCCAGATGATGTGTAGTCCTGACGGATCTCTAGCTCCAGCACATTCCTCTTTCTGTTGAAGGCAAAACTTCCAAAGAATTTCACCACACCACTCTGGTCTCTGAGTAAAAAAGAGGTTAAGGCTAAAACATCTGCCAACTGAATGACTGCTTTATCGACGATTGTGTGTCCATGTTTATGTAACATGTTAATAGAAAGCTGCTTTCAGTGTTCATTACATGAGAACTAGACAGAGGTTGGTGCACACTTTTTTTCAGTTAAAAGAATGACCCCAAAATATGAAGTCAAACCTTTTAAATGGCCAATCAGCTGTTCTTGCTGCAGTCTAAGGAAAGTGAGCTGCAAACTATTCCCAATATCAAATATTTTGTAAAGGAAGCACTTACAATGATTTGTGAAGATGTGTCAGTAGACCTATTCTCTCTCTCTTAGACACCAATATGAGGCTCAAATCAAGAGTGCGGAGGATCGAAGCAGACTTTTGAAAAGGCAACCTGAAAACTAGTGTAGTCCACAGATTTCAAAGACAGCTGAGATGGACTAAGACTCTTGTAAATGTGTCAAGAACTGCGGAGACCTGGACATCTTTTAAATACAGCCGTGGCTAAATGTGTTGCAATAAAAAAAAAACTAAAAAACACCACCATTTTCTGTGAAATAAGTAGAAACTGACACTGAAAACAGCTTTGGCAAAACTATTGATACCCTTTAGAACTGATCAAGAAGACTATTTTCTTTCATTAGTATCACAGGTGTTTTCAATCTTATAATCAGTCATTCAGCCTAAGTACTCACAGTACTGTTTGGCATCATTGTGTGCACCACTGAACATAGACGAGAGAAAGATGGGTAGCACATCCTTTTGAGGCAATCAAGCGCTTTCCATTTGTCTGAATGAGACTTCTGCACTTCTCTACTGGTAGTTTGTTACGCTCTCAGGGTCATTATCCTGTTGGAGGAGCCATCACCTGCGACTGAGACAGAGCTTTCTAACACGGGGCAGTATGTTTGGCTCCAGAATGCCTTGATAACCTTCTGATTTCATTGTTCCCTGCATAGATTGAAGACACCCAGACGCACCAACGCAACCCCATAACATAACTAAGCCTTCTCCATGTTTTACAGTGGGGACGGTGTTCTTTTCTTTAAAAGCTTCATTTTTTCCTTCTGTAGACATAGAGCTGATGTGACTCTGATGTGAAGCTCTAATTTTGTTTAATCTGTCCAAAGGACATTCTCCCAGAGGCATTGTGGTTTGTCAACATGCATTTTAGCAAACTCAACCACCTGTTGATCACTCTTCCACACCGCTTTACCCCACCACTCTTGGAATTCTGTTGATACTTATTTGATATATTTTGGTTGAAGTATCACTTTAAGCTAATACGTTTAACAGTAAGTCTCGGTTCATTGAATAGACTGGGGGAGTCACTGTTTTCAGTTATTACTTCCATACTGGTTTAATACGTTACGTTTAAAAAAAAAAAAGTGAGTCTACATTTCAAAAGAGGCGTAATATCTGTGAACATTGATGTTACACTAGTAAAAAAGCAGATGAAAGGATACACCCATTGTTTGATGAGAGGGCCTATGTCTTTTCCAGATACATTTGAGATGGATTTGAGGAAGGCATGAGTAGACAGAAGCATCTGGCTCCACATGTGACTCTGGTACTTCTGGGATGAGGCTGTGCTGGCCAGACTGAGCAGTTTGTTAAAAACCTGAAGGAAGTAAGCACAGGTCACTAAGCAATGAACCAACCTCCAGTTTTCCAGGAACAGGAAGGTAGTCCAAGGCACTCATAGAAGGGTATAGATTGAAAATCAATTATTATATGGCTCTCTGTAATGTTTAATTGTGATTGGTCAATCACGGCATTCAGTGGTCTAATATTTTGGAATAATGACTGCGGAGCCTGATAACAAACTACTGATCAGGGGAACTTAGACTGTTTCACATTATCTGCATCACTATAGTGCAGAGTAACTGCAATGGGATTATTTTTCATCAGCAGAAACTTGTAACTTTTAACTTTTTCATTTAAAATGAATATACTGTGTGAAATTATTTGTTTCTTTGCTGTACAATAATTCCAATTAATTCCACGTTAATCACTCGCTCACAAAACATAATACCCAACTTATTAAATTACAGCAATCATGTTTAAAAACAAGTAAAAGCCCACAAACCAATGTGTTGTGGATATACATATACACATATATATATATATACACACACACGCATATATTTTCCACATATATATATATGTATACATGCATGCGTTTTTTTTATTCTATACTCTACAATACAAAGAGCACCAGTAGGTTGTATTCTACACACACAAAAAGCAACTCCTTATACAGTATGTTTTGTTAGACTGCAACCGTAATGAGTAACGTGAGAAAGTCCAGACTGTATCTGACCTGCAACATGAACTCCATGCTGATTCGGTTTTCAATCAGCCTCATCACTAGGTGTGCCTTACACTGGAACATCTTGTAGTATTCCCATGACAATGTGTGGGGGTGCTTGACAGAGAAGTGGAGGTGGGGAGTTGGACTGAAGAGACAAAAACATTTGGTTGGCATGTGTGAGTGAAGAGTTACAGATCACACTGGTAAAGGCGGTCTGCAGCTGGTGATGTCACTGGTTTTAACACGGAGGGTGAGGCAGGATTACACATCCATGTTTTTTTAAACCAAAATGCTCGTCTGTTGCATTTAGCCTCGATCATGGCAGTGTGGAGTACGCTGACTACAATAGCTAAAATTTTTACAAACAATACTTTAATGACCTTCAACACACAAATTGCCTGGTCAACTGTGTCGCATGATTATTTTTTTCACAAGCACTGGGCTACATTTCCTGTCTATTTCTTTGGCTTAACATCCTTCGTTTAAAATGTGTTGTCCTCTGTTCATTTCCGAAATGGCTTATGCTGACATGTTGAATTTATGCACTGCAATAACCGTGTACGCATAGGCTATAAAAACACACAAAATTAGGGTAACACCACAGCACCTTGCTAAATATGTGCCACAATCATTCTAAATTTAATTAATGAAGCGTCATTTATTTTATTTAGCACACATTCCAGTAACATTACCAACACTTTGTTGAGAGGAGTGCGAAAGACATGTTAATGAGCTGTTGCCTATTTACAGTAGGAGCCACATGTAACACAACTTTCTGTGGTGTAAAAGCAAAACGGACATGTCAAATCAGCAAAGGAAGCCATAACGCTCCACTTTTCCTAAATGAGGAAATATATTATTGTCTCTTTCAGGGCAAATGCTAAAAAAAGGCCAGTAACAGGCGTTTATGAAATATGGAACATGATTGCATGACGCATTTTTCGACACTGGCGCTGTGCTTTATGAATTACCCTCACTGAGTGCCTCTGTATGTCAATTATGAACACCTTAACAACATTATACAATCAAAACAAAAACAGCTCTCCAACACGTACCATCTTTATGAAGCAAACACAATACTTTCATCACTATTTGCAGTAGAATTTAAAACCATCAACGGTGAGCTGGGAGGAAATTGAGGATTCGCAATACTATAGGAAAACAGGAAGTCTATCTTTCCCATAATGGAAACCCACATTATGTACATACAGTGTGTATGTAGCTCATTAGAATAGCAGTGGTGTCATACAGAGGTGAATTATGAGAGAAAGGACCCCTGGGCACAAATGCTTTCGAAACCACTGTCACTATTCCTCTGATGTTGCATATGTGAAGTTAGTGACAGCATCGTCATGCATTAGGCTCTGGCCATAACATTGAACAACATAAAAAGTGGGTTTAACAGTAAAGATTAAATGTAAATGCAACAAACAACTGTTGCATCCCTCTGTTGCTAAAATAAAGTTAAACAATTGTCTTCTTACTTGTCCTTCTCTTTGCCCCCACTGAAGGTTGGGTGTAACAGAACACCTCCCATCTTTAATTCATATTCCACAATCTTGTCTAGCTCCTGGGTAACACAAAGCACACTGTATTAACATTCAAAAACATTTAAATTGTTTCAAATATTTAATCTTCTTTTATTTTTTACTTGCTTGCACTTCATTTGCAAATTATATATTAAACTTAGAATATAATATTTTGAACATACTAAATAAGCTTATTAAATTATCTGATGTGTTGCCACTTAGCCTTTTCTAACACCAAAATTCTGCCAGAAATTCTCCAGCAAAGGAACACTTATACACCCAGCCGATAGAGATGTTTACCTCTTTGATCCAGTGCCGGTACTCATTTACTCCAAAGGTTTTCTTCAGGTAAAGCCCGAAAATGTAGCCAGAAATTCCCTTCAGTACCCACTCATCAGCCCTAGAAAAGACAACATTAGATGGTACTGCAACATAACCTTACAAAATAAATCATGAATTTATTTTCAGTTATTTTTACCTCCAGTCCTACAATGATTGAGACTTCCCAGACCAAGTTCAGCTTGTAATGTAGAAACCATAGAGTGTAAAGCCATTTCACAACTTGGCTAGAATGAAAAACGCTGCTCATCATTCCTCCATTGTTTCCAGTAGTGTAATGTAGTCACATGCATGAAGTAGTCACGTGTTTTTCTCGGGCAAATAGTGTTATTGGCTAAGTTGTTAGAGTGACCAGCTTGATAACAGGAGCCTTGGGGTTGGGAACACATTTTCATTTGAGTCATACCAATGTATTGGAGACAACATGCCTCACAGTGATATTTTTATCCCATACAGGTTGGTGGACAAGTACAATAAAAAGCCTTTTCAGTTGGACCTTTACACTTACTGTTGTCCCCAGTACTTCTGTGTCTTTCAATGTGGGCAACTTTTTCAAGGCATCAAACCTAGATTTGTGCTGGTTCATCACTATGTAATACAGAGATTTGCTCTCTTTATTTCTTGAAAGGAACATGGCAAAAACAACTATGAGAGAAAGTATGATGGTTACTGGCCTGCCCCAGAGATGATAATGATATGCCTATGATTGCTGTGCGCAGCTAGGATAGACTGAGCAAAACTAGTTTTATCCAGTTTTAGGGGAAATTGTGCGAATGGGCAACTCCCATGTGTTTCACTTTTTGCATATCTCTGTTCAGTATTTTTCCACTGCATAACAATCAAATATGGCTATGGTCAGCCCCTCAAGGAGACTGTATAACAATTTCTAGAAGAATGTGTCTGTGTTTGGAGTCAGAACCAGGACTTAGAATAGCATGATTGCATCATGCTCCTCTGGGAGTTGTCAATACATTTAAATAAATGAATGATCAAATCTCAACACATGCAAACGTCATTTCTACATTTTGAAATAAATTCCACAACATTACTTGGTGGAGGATGGGATGAATGTCTACGTTGTCTGACTTCTGCATCGGCGTAACCACCAGTGGGAGTTAAAGACACCCAGGACGAATTCCCTCTAAAATTGAGGGACTGCCTGAAGGCCAAGGCAAAGACTGAACAACAGACACTCCGTTTTCCCAAAGTCCATTTTTTTACGTAAAGAGATTTTTATGATTCACGCAATGGTCATTTTAAGTGCATATGACAAATATTCTCAGTGACTTTACAGATGTAGAAGTGACATATATTCAAAGTCTGAGTGACAGTCTGTGCGACAATAAATAAAATATAAGCACATATAAATAAATATAAAAAATATATCCTGAGTGATATATATTTGTAGCCTATGTGGCCCACGCATAACGGGATTATGACGGGCAAGAGATTTGAAAAACAGAGACAAATAAAAACTAACCAAATTCTGCTTTCCCCTTTGTAGCAAACTTGGTGCTGATGTGTGAAAGGGGGGAATGACTGACACATTTTGGAATGCGCCAGAATTTTCTACAAAAACCACACAATTTTGTGAAAACAGAGTGATTTGTTTGACTAACAATTCAATTCAACTTTATTTCCTTTGAAGGCAAATAATTAATCTGAGAGGAGAGGCGAATGAAGAGATGAAAGCATTTCTCTTTACAGCACTAGAGGTAGGCAAGACTGCTGACGTCCTGCCAAAGGGCCTCTTAGCACAAGCAGAAGCAGATTCCTGAATCACTCGACTCACAACACCACACTGAACAAACTGCCAAACAACAATCCATCATGTTGGCACGTACAGTAACTCTAACCATGTCAGCCCTATTTCTGACTTGTAGTACTGACAAAATAGGTTAGATCTGTTGCAAATCTCTCATCACAAGCCATATATGTATACATATTGGACGCCTAACTGTTACCACACTTCTCAAGAGACCAGAATACATTGGAAAGAATTGCTGACTGCCAGGAATTCACTAAAAGTGGGTTTGTACGAATACGCAGTTCCAAAGAATAATAACAGTACTTTTCTATTCAGTTAATAAAAATCTGGGCTCTGTGACACTGTAGTCTCATCATGGCTGAACTCAAAACACCTCTTCTCTCAAAGATCAGGGCTAGTTTCAGACATAGATGGTCAAGAAAAACTTTCAGGATGTCATTAAATATTCCATCTGTCCATGAAGATCCACTGCGTACCTCAAGGACATTACTCTAAAACAAAGAAGGCAAGCATATACAATTAAGCAACAACTAGTCAACTGTTTCAAATCTTTCAGGGTTGAGATGTTGTGAATAACTATTAGTCATGTTCATATTGCTCTTACTGCATGCATGAAGTTTTTTATTTTGGCTGCTGCTCTTATTGCTGTAAGAGATGTTTCCTGGTGGACTGACAGGGTATCTGCTGGTTTAAGCTAGTAAGATTTAAGGGTGTTTAAGGTATGCCTTAGCAACATCAAAACGCACCTTCATATTCTTGCTCAATATTGGTGCTGCAGAATTAAGCATATAATGTACAGTACTAGCTCAGACTGTACAGACAGTTGCATAGTTGCAGTATCATCCCCCGCTGGATGAAATGTTATAAAAAGATTCATAACTTTGCATGCAGTGAACTTGAGGAAAATCTTTGGGAAATGACTGAATGAAAATGAATGAGAATGCTCGTTGCCCCAGTAGATTTCTCAATCAATCAACACCAATAACACTCAAGTCAAACTTGTCATTGTTTTTGTGTGGTTCCTTAAATGCACTGTGTAACCAACCAAAACAAATAAAGATACACACAAAGTAACAATTGATTGAACCCTAGTGCAAATTCTAGGTGTGAAAACGGTCAAAGACTTTTTGATGCCACTAAGAATGAAAGGCCTATTTCACACAAACTAAATAGAAAAGGTATGCAACAGAAAAGCAACATTGAGCATAATGACAATAACACCTTTTCACAGGAAGATGATGAACAATACTTTACTTTAAAATAGTGCAGTAAATCTTGACTTGTCTCATGTCATATGAATCGTGACTCCAGCTACCTGAACTGGATGTAATGTTAGGATTACAGGATTACACAAGGGGGATTCTAGTGATGTAAGGGGCCAAACCAAATCTGGTAATGTAGGTTGATTTGTCTTTACTGCACACACAGTACCTCTATTTTAAAAGTGGCAGTGTTCATTTTATTTGTGTCTGCGGCATTTGAAAGACAAATTTAATAATTTTGAAAGCCAATTTAAGGCTTTTTTTATTATTAACAAATTTAAAGACTTCCTCCAGTCCTACCAAGACATTCTGGAGATGAAGCAGCCAAAGAACTGCTGGGCCAGGGCTTGGGCTAGACAGCGCCGTGTCAGTGGTGTCTGGTCTATGATCCAAGGACTGTGGAGCAAATTGGTACTGAAAGACAGACACAATGGGAGAATTAAGTAAATTCAATAAACATCCATCAGTTTAAACTTGCAAACACTTGTCTGTGAAGCTGACCAATATAACAGCTAAACTATCATAGACAAGTCCACATACACATTCAAATTTACCAATAATTCCTAGCATATGAAAGCATCACAGGAAACAAGAAAAAAAAAAAGAAACGGCTGAGGCCTATAATACTGTTAGTTTTCAGTAAGAAGTAAATGCATTTTAATCTGCTCCTCAATTGAGCTGTATCTTCTTCGGTACCTACCTGAAGATGCTCATGGAGGCAAAAGATGACACTTGCACATAGGCCTCATCCACAAACACAGTCTTGAAGCAGGAATAAGGGTAGCGGCAAGTCAGGATCTCCTCATAGAACTCAAAAATCTCATGCAAGTACGACATTGTGTGTTTGAGCAAAGGCAGCAGCTGGGGCAGGCAGAAATGGGTCACCTGGGAGGGACAGAACCAAGACTCATAGTTCAGTTTTGAAACCTTGACTTGCTCAGTATATTACCTTTGTACAAAGTAAACAGTATGTGACTCACAAATTAAAACTGACTTTCGGAGACATTCTTTATGCCCTGTTCACAAATGTGACCATCTACAATCTGTGATCTAGAGGTAAACAAGAAATTCGGCCTCTTCGATTCAAAGCACAAGACTGACTACCACTATAATCACAAAATAGAATAGGTTTTATAATGCAGAAACTAACACTATGCCTAAACCAAAATTCTTCATCTTTTCTGATTCTATTAATGGCTGGCGTATATAAGTAATGTATTTAAGCACAGCAGTAAAGCAGCCTTATATGAGGATAACTTGATAAACACAAAACCAGAAATGCACAGAGAGATGCTACACCCATGCATAAAGTAATTTCACATATCACCCACAAATTTAATGAACATCACCAAGAATGGTCATATACAAATGTTGAATACAAGGTATTTATGTCATTTACATAATACATGCCACGTTTGATCCACATCTGATCAAAACAGTTTTGAGTTATCTCTATGACAGACAAACGCCAGTTATTACAATACAACTGCCCGCTACCATGTAGTCTGGGCATAAATGCACATTTTCATCTAATAGAAAAACTATTAATGTAAATCTACTTGTTATTGATAGGGAAAAAATGCTGTTTGTCCTTGACAAAGTTGTCAGCCGAGATCACAAGAACAGAAATAGGCTTCTGTGTTCCATCTTGTTTTGTATCTTACATACATGCAAACTGAAAAACATCCATTACCAAAGCACTAAGAGAGCACAAGCCTCCTCCAAAGCTGAGCATTTCTCTCTTATTTGCCAAAACACCCAAAAGATGACTTATATGACTTATAATCTGATTCCATGACCATGAATACATACCCTGAATTGTTATCAAATGAATCTCAGTCACCCAAAAAGAGCATTTATTTGTAAGCAGTTTAATACATCATGTATGTAATATAGAATTTAGAACCACATGTGATATCATAGGATATAAAACTGATGGGAAGTTTAAGATTATGAGGTGCAGGAATACATTATGTACAAGCACATGCACAAAAGACATGGTGGTAATCATAAACTATTACCATCTTATCCTTCCTCCTTACACTGTGATTGACCATCCATTCATAATTAAGAACTTCAATGCTTGGGCTGTCACTGTCAGTTCCACTGGCTGATCCCTGTTTAAGGCAATGCACAACTCCCCCTCAAATAACTGAATGAGAATGAATGATAGCAAGCAAGCGAAGCTGGGAAGACAAAGTGGGGTTTACAACTCGACAGTGGATTTCATCACATGAATGCATCCCCGCTACGCACATTGCATTTACACCTAGGGGGTAATCTCGGAACGTCGGTTAACAAATGCAAAATGAATTAAGTTATGCTGAATCTCCTAATCGTGCTAACGCCCACCCGGATATTTCTGTTCTTCAACTGCATGTGAGAACTTGATTAGAAAAGCTGGATTCAATTATCCAGGATAATTGCATGCTCCTGTATTCATTGAGATGGGTATGTACTGTATATCGACAGTCGAAAACATGATAAGTGTCTGATTGGCTGATGGAAATTCTTCACCCCAGCGGCGCAACAGGTCCTCATCGAGGGCTACGAAGAATTCAAAAGCATTCTATGCATTGAAGGCAAAACTGGAAAAATGAGAAAAGCTGACAAAAGGTGGCAGACAAATGATATGCACAAGGGGTCAAATTAATTGTGCACAGTCTATTATTTTCTAAAGTAGCCTATTATTACTTCTGCATTTAAATGATATCAATTATTTAAATGATGTCTTATCCTTTCTGTAGTCACTATTCCTCATGTCAAAGCAAATAGCACTGAACACAGGACCTGGGGACAGGTTTAAGTTAAGTACAAAATTATTCTACAAAACGGTACATTTTATTTACCCTACCATTAATATCAGTATTAATAATACTTGTACTTCTTGCATTGTATGGGTTTTGGGGTTTTTTTAAACATAGAAGTACACAATCCTCAGTTTGCAGAGCTATCAATAATCAATACATCAGCAAGCCTTTTGTCACACCCTCAAATGCACATAACACTAGCAGTTAGAATTTGTAGTGCAAAGCTCAAACAATCTGCCATAGGCTCAAGCGGTTTGCCATAACAATTAATTTGATTTTGAACTGTTATTGATTACATCTTAATGGACGTCAAGGAAAAAAAAAATGTCAACCAATAATCACCCATTTAACCTGAACTGTATGTA
>OMOW01092203.1:4174-16807 GCA_900312555.1 Lamprogrammus exutus
CCGTGGAGCCAGACTCCCGGATGGAGAGCGGGAGGGAGTTCCAGATCCTACCTTTGTAGGTTTGAAAGAAAAACATTCAACAGGACATTCTGGGTGTATAATAATAAACATATCTGACTGTGCACTGATCATTATGATGGCATACGAGTAGAATCAATTCCTGATCATGTAAAATTGTGTTCATTCCATTAAAGCAGCATAAGATTTCATGTCACTTTTTTTTAATAATGACTGCAAGAATTCTCAACTCAGCAGTTAGCAGACTCCCTATTAATTTTCTTGTTTTAATATCATAACCCATTCTACATTGATAGGGATTGGTTCCATTAAAGGATCTGTGGGATTGAAGAGATAATTTAATATAATGTTATTCACAAAACCCTGAAGTGGAAGTGAAGTAAGCTGATTCAGCTTAAATTTAGGGTTCATGGAAATTGCCACATATTGGTGCTTTACCAATGAATCATAAGACAAAAGGACCATAATATATCCCATCTGAAACTAATTAAACAGCTTGATTTATAAAGTTTGCCCCCTGAAATTACTATAAATTCCCAAAGTTGTCATTATTTGGTTCTTAAGTTAGTCATCAGTTAGTAGATTGAAACAGGTTGCTGTTATGGTGGTGTGTTATTAGGCCCTCCTCGCCTCAGGTCGAACTTGTGCGCTGCTCACTCATTTTGTGTTACTGGGCCAGGATATGTTCAGTCGCCTTTTTCCCTTTAAATGTAATGTTTATCGTATGCCTGCTAAATGGGTCTCATTCTTTCTGTTCCTCTCAGTGAACAGACATAACCATTTGAAAGACTTCATGCTGGTGGTATCCATCGTCATTGGCATGGGTGGCTGCTGGTTTGCCTACATCCAGAACCGCTACTCTAAGGACCACATGAAGAAGATGATGAAAGACCTGGAGGGCCTGCAAAGAGCTGAGCAGAGTCTGCATGACCTACAGCAGAAGTGAGGGTTTCTCCCAGCACCCACACAACAAATCATTTCAAAGCTGTGATTTGTGTTTTATTATGCACACAAACCATTTCTTTGGCCGGGCTACAGACTGAATAACTCTACTATGGTTGTGAATTGGCTGTTTTCCCTTTAATATTGCGGTTGTTTTTCGCATTTGAGATTCAGAAAAGTTTTATTTTAGTCGACTTCCCTATGTTTTCATATTGCAGCTACGTCCAAAACGGAAACGTCAATGACATCACATTATTCTCAAATGTGTTTCAGAGTTTTACCGCATTTCATTTTATTGAACAAAAATGTATCCACCTCAAGTGAGCATACATACTTTTTTTTGTGCATTTTGAAAAACATTTGACATTCTCAGTTTCCATCAAGCATTTTTGAGTCTAAATTCACAGAAAAATCGTTGGATGGAAACATGATTTTTGGGAATGTCACCACTTGTTGCCATTTCTCATTTTAACTTGCTATTGCTGACAGTGAAATGTGAGTTCAACATCATTAGACAGGTTCTGGCAGATTTGCACTTCCGCGTGATGCAGTAAGGCAGTGGAAAGAATATCTGTGGGCGTTGCCTGCTGAATACAGCCCAACAGGCCTATTCACTGTTCCATGGGGACAAACCTAGAGACGTCAAACTCTGTCCCTCTGACAGACTGCCAGCTCACTCTTTGATGCCACTGTGGTTTTAGGCTTCGATCAGTTGTGATCATGCAACTGCCAATGGCAAATTTGAAGTGGCATTGAATTTTTCTCTCTTTCCAAGCTAATTGTCATACTTCATTCTCCTTTGCAGACAAAAAACAGTTAGCTTTGTGGTTTGTAAAGGATATGTTAGCCAGTTCATATGTGTATTACACACAGAGTTGTTAGTTTATTAGTTACACCCCACTTACAAACAGATGACGAAATCATATGGTTGGACATTCTGTTGAGCTCAACGGAAAGGACAGAACAAGCTACCATTGTAACTTTGACTGTGACATGATCATCATCACTGGGCATACCGGCTGTAGCAAAAAATAACAATGATGGCTTAAGTGCTCATTCCTGACAGGCTATTATTTCCCCTTCAGTGCTAAAAAGCCTCCCTCAGTGTTTTTGCAACATTCACATCACAGAGGAAATGTTCGCACATCACTCTCGCTGTGTACTTGAACACCTTGTGGGTTTTTTTGCCTGTGTGATGTTGGGGAAACAAACTCTACTTCAGGTAGCAGCTGCACAGCTTCCAGTCACTGTTATTGCAGTGAAAGTTAATATTACGGCCATCAGCATCGCTAAGTCCATGGTTGACGCAAATAACTCGGTGTAGCTGCTAGACTGTTGATGTGTTCATACATCACCGCAAACCCTCTTGGAAAATACTTTATCTTAATGTCATTTCTTGAGCTTTTTGATAAGTCGGGGTTTCAGATTGATTTCAATCCTCTTGGCCCTCCTCCTCATGCAACTTGTGACTTTCTCGGTATTCACCAGGTGTTTCTGCTTAAGGAGATCAAACACATTTGTTTTGTTGCTGCTCACAATCATTTCCACTGGGTTCAAAATCTTGCATGGTGCATTCAAAGTCTTATAGATTAATTTAAGCTATTATGAGGGCCAAAGGAGATACAATATGCTACAAGGTGTACCAAATAGAAAATGGTAACTGGTTTTCAATCTCCTCTCTGGTTGGTGAGAGTGCAAAGAAAGGACGAAGAAGTCAAATGTCTGTTTTTCCTTATATGGCTTTTCTTCTGAAGTAAGGTAATATGTACCACAAACCAGAGTAATGTTTATTGATTAGTAAATTTAGTAAATTTCACTTACTTTTAAATGAATATTTATTATTTAAATTCAGATGTAAGCAAACCTGTAGACTGACTGTGATTCTCAGGTATTTCAGAGTTACTTTTAAACATCAAAGCTGTTATAAATCAGATCAGCCTGTGTGTGCTGCAGCAGTGAAGGAGTGCAGCTGTAGTAATATTGTAAACGTACCATATATTGTAGGGCCACTTGATCAGGACTATAAGAGACTTTGATTCCCACAGTGTAGGAGATCACAGTCTGAACACATACTGCAGGACCTACAGCATGTGATTTGGGAGCAGACGGAGGGACAGAGGTATGTCCTCTGTCTGTAGCTGTGCCTTTCTTCCTGATCCCTCCTGCCAGCTGCTCTCTTTCCAGACCTTCAAGCAGATCCGCTGGTGGTATCAAGTAGCCTGGCCCAGTCACGGCTTCCCTGTTGGGAGACAGTGGGAGGAGGCTTTTGCTGGAGCTGGGTTTCCTGGGTGCCTTTTACAACATTGTTTGACCTCGTCACTGCTTCACTGCTGGGAGATGGTGTTAACATATTAGCTCTAGTGCTAATTCATCTATAATTGGACCGGGGTGTGGTGTGCAGACCGATAACCTGGCAGAGGACTGGCCACAAGGACAATAACAACAATTTTCTTTCTATGTAACATTACTCATGCAGGTTAGGTGAATATAACTGTATTCTTGTATTAAAACATGTTTAGTCAATAGTTACCTTATGCTGTAAAGTCTGCAGAGACACCGTGTCTGAGTCCTGTGAGCCGTGCAATGCAGACCAGTTGATGGATCATATGGGGTCTTCACTCTTAGCATTGTGTAGCTCTGCCAGTGAGTTTGAATCTTTGTTGGAGAATGGTAGAGGTCAGGGTCGAAAGCATTAGCAGGACTGCCCACCACTCACATTTTCCATAAAGAGCTGCCCGGATCACCTTTCACTGGGCCTGTACACCTCTTTGCTGACAGGAGTACAGTGCTGCCCCCTACTGCCTGAAAGGCAATATTACATGGAGTTTTTTCCGTTTCCTGCCCTCAGGTAGAAGACATCTATGGCTCTGAACATTTTGTTTTTCACAGCACACATTTTTCAGTATACTACAGTGACACCTTTGTTCACAAAGTTTTACCTTGTACATATGTGATTAGAAACTGAGACGAGTCCCTGTTGTTATGCTATAGTTTCACTTGGGAGTTCCATTGTTATACAGGAGACAGTTTAGATGGACGCCTTTAAATCCCACTGTGAGATGTGATACCTGAGAGCCACGTCTCAGATAAGGGTTACAGTTCAAAGTAAGTTTCAATCTCTTGGCACCAACATGCATATTATATTTCCACATATCTATTAATAGTCACAGTTGTTCTTGTGTTGATTATGTCTTCGGACGGAGTTAAAATGTTGGGTGTCTGAGTACGAATAATTATGTCATGGGTGACATGCCCCTCGCCTGAAAGTGGACTTTTTGTGGAACAATTTGGTCTAATAATATCCCACACACCACATATGTGTTCTGGATACTACAGGAGCCTTGCATGCTGCACTGTACGGTTCTAAAACTGCATGCTGACAGCTGCTCTCATTCCTGGCTTTGCCCCCTCATGTCAGTGTACTGTGAGCTCCCTAGCAGCTGCCTATGGCCCTTTGCTTTCTACGCGTTAGCCATTGTTTCCGGTGATGTATGACTGATGCAAGTCCTACATTTCACACATAACACAGAACTCACATGCTTACACGTCATGCCTGGCCACAGTAAAAGACTCTGGCACCTATTGTGTTACGTTCGCAATCTTTTGTGTGGCCATAACAAGCAACCATTGATGCTTTGCCGTCTTAGTTGTTTCTTTATTGGTAAGAATTCAAATGAAATATTTCTCCCTTTTCTCTTTTCCATCTTCCATGTCCACAGACTGCAGATAGCCCAGGAGGAGCACCGCACAGTCGAGGTGGAGAAGGTGAACCTAGAGCAGAAGCTGAGGGATGAAATCAATGCAGCCAAACAGGAAGCCCAGCGACTCAGGGAGCTGCGAGAAGGCACAGAGAATGAGCTGAGTCGACAAAAGTATGCCGAAGAAGAGCTAGAGCAGGTACTGTTTAGCAGAGTGATGAATTGGATTAACACACGGGCTTTGCAGTGGAACAAAAACTTCAGCATAGAGAAGCAAGAGAAGCATTAACTATAGTACAAATCTAAAGGGTAGATGCAACACTTGAACTCAGTGACTACGATGTTTGTCAGACTCACACTGACGATAGTATAGATACAACTGCTAAAGTCGTCGGCCAATCTGGCAGGAGCAGCAGCGCACTGCCCACACAAATAAGCAAATGGTACACACACACACACACACACCATTTACATGAAGGACTGCCAGAGTGATTTGTGTCAGTTTGCTTTTCATTTGACGATGAATTCAAAACATGAATGCATTCTAATGGTTGCAAAATACATGCGTGTTTTGTCCATTGGGTTATTACAAAGTCGGCTCACCACTGCTTGTACTCCTGCATATATCTAAAGTTCAAAGAAAACTATTTCCTGAATCCATATTTCCATCTTAAGTAACTTTGAACTGGATTCATAGCTAAGTTTTTTTTAATATGCATTGTGAGGGCAGCTTAATTTAATGATTAAAAGCATTGCACTGAAATTCCTTTAATGCATTCATAATTACATTGAATCTAAACTAAGATGTTGTTTTGGAAATGGGTAAAGAATATAAATCCATACAATGCAAATGCGCCTGTTTTAATTTTGATATTTGATACTTTATTTGTCCCATTGATAAAATGTGTCTTGGCACTGCATATTCACAACTAAAAAATAATACACATAAAAACAAAATCAGGCATCGACATTCAACAGATCCACCATCTCTATGACCAATGCTACCATTTATTTAATAGCATTAATGTCCAAATAGACATAGGCAGGAGTAAATATTATTAGATAAATATTAAACAAATAGTGATAGCCTGCATCAGAGGACCCTGTGCCTTTGACCACAGGATAACACGTACACGTCTGGCTTGTAGGTGCGCATGGCTTTGAAGAAGGCAGAGAAGGAGTTGGAGTCACGGAGTAGCTGGTCACCACCAGAGTCACTCCAGAAGTGGCTGCAGCTCACCCATGAGGTGGAGGTGCAGTACTACAACATCAAGAAGCAAAATGCTGAACGGCAACTGCTGGTGGCCAAAGAGGGGGTAAGCATAGACTGTAAAGCTAAGGAGCTGTTCGTGATCATGGATATTGATAGTTGCAATCCACTGGAGTAAACGTAGCTGAGTGTTTTGCTCTTGCAACATAGTGTGTGATTGACTGGTCATGTTTTCACAGGCAGAGAAGATAAAGAAAAAGAGGAACACCCTCTTCGGGACTTTCCACGTGGCTCACAGCTCCTCCCTGGATGATGTGGACCACAAAATCCTGGCAGCAAAGTAAATCATAGATTGCATCAGTGTCGTACTTTTCAGTGTCGGGAGACTGGTCACCGCAGCATGAACTTTTAACAGGTTAAACTGGTTGCACAGTCCCACCAGGAAATTGTGATTTTGTAAGTCTCTTTGGTTCTGCAAAACTGTTAAACTTCCAGATGATTTTTGGGAGATGTAGGACAATCTATCATTTAGATATAATTATTCAATAACATGGAGAAATGAACATTATTCTTGTCATTTGTAAATAAAGTTGTTTTAGACCTAGCCTACTTACTTAACACAAGTTTTTACAAAAAACGGCATCTGTGTTTGAATCCACTTGGATATTGTGTCTCCTTATTCAATGCTAACGAGTCGCTTTCACTTATTTTTCCTCCTGTGTTTTGCAGACAGGCGCTGGGTGAGGTGACTGCTGCTCTGAGGGAGAGGCTGCATCGCTGGCAGCAGATAGAGATCATCACCGGTTTCACCATCGTCAACAATCCAGGTCTGCCTTCACTGGCCTCATACCTGAACGTTGATCCGACCTTCATGGGCGGCAGAGCCACACCTCAGCACTTAATCATGTCTGACGACATGGATGACTTGGACGAGGACATCCTGCCACCCGGAACTCTACAATGTAAGGGTTCATCTGAGTCTGTCGGCCATTCTGTTGGGATTAGCAAACGAACCCCTAAACACACCAGAGGCCTGCTGGGGAAATCAAAAAATCAGTCCACATGAGAATTTGGACCTTTTACGCTACATTTACGTGCTTTTTGTCATCATGGCCTCTCAGTTGATGGAGGGAGTGAGGATCATATGTCTACAATTGAATGAGTGATTTACATTTGTATCTTGTGTAACATGTAAATTCACATCATTGTTCTTTTACACACATCTCCTGCTGAATGCCTTTTGTTAAGTCTTACTTTGGATAAAAGTGTTTGTTTGACCTAGTCAACGATGGAGATTGAAGAATGTGACTTTCCTCTGGAAAATGAACTGTCAAGACAAATATACTTCTGAATGAGACCAATTTTTGTGCTGATTGTGTCCTAACACGTATGTGCTATATGACCTTTTAAATTTGAGCTTGGTCAGGCAGCTGCAACTACAGTAAAATGTTTTATGTAACCCAATTACATCCTTGTCAGGAACAGAAACATTAAACTGGAATCCGAATTTGTTTTGCCCTGTACACAAAAAATCTACAAATGCTGCTGATCAGTTTTATGAAATGCTTCTGTGCAAAAACCACTTCTGATTTGCGATATGGAATTTTTAGGCCAATAGCACATCTCACATCTTCATCAACACGAGTATGAACATAATGCTTTGTAGCTTTGATGTTACATGCTGTTTATGTGACTTATTAGGCCACAACTTTATATTAGTGGCTTTGAGTTTGACCAACTGCAGGGGAAAGTTGTCCTGCAGAGTCCGTTTGTGACTGCAATAGCGAGTAAGTCATTTAATCAACATTAATTACACTCCTTATCTCGCTCACCTCTCTCCCTCCACCATCTTTTTGGCATTTGCTTCCCACTGCTATGTCACTGGCCCAACTTCAGATGCCACCAGGCTGTTGGAACGCCGAGCCAGTGACCTGTGGTCCATCGGTTCAGACTGTCAACCCATGTGGAAATATCCTGGTTTGGCCATTTGTTCATGCCCCAGCTCTGTCCTCAGTCTGACATCCCCATCTCTTCCCTTGAGTCGAATCCACACAGAGCTACAACGTTGCTTTTAATTGAACAATATGCTGTAGATGGACGCAGCCGATGGGGGGAAAGTTCCCTGTGCTGTGTTTAACACCCCTGACCTTGCATTCGATGCTTGCTTGCCACGTTTACTCCCCTGTCCTAAGTGTGTTGCCCTTCAGTGCACTCTTGCTTTTTTCCCATTGTCACTTAATTTCCTTTTAAATTTATGCGCACTTCCTATCCTAAAGGGGATCATTGATTTTCATTGTTTTTTCTTATCCTAAACAAGATATCTCCACTCTGTTTAGCTTATTTATTTGAATTGATAATACCGCCTCTCCTCTGGTTTTAACATTTCCCCTGTAATGCAGTTGGAGAGATAATCAAGACGTGTTGGGATTTTTCACAAATAATCTAATAATGGTATACAGTACCAAAGCATAATAATTTGATTGACTTAATCTATGAGATGCAACATTGTTTAAATCAATTTCTCCCAAAGGCAACAAGCCCTATAAATCTGCTTTTATCCCAGCACCTGAGTGTCTTTCCATTGATCTCCCCTGGTTTCCCCTTATGTTCATGTCCGTCATGGTCCATATTGTGACTGGTTGTTGATAATGATGTTGTTTTTGTGCCCACAGCTCCCAGTATGATGTCCCTCCGCCAACGACACATTGACCCGCAGCTGGCCATGGGCTCCCAGAGGTTGGTAGAGAGTTGCCTGTTGGCGGGGCAGCAGGGCGAGGGCACCCAGTACCCAACCAGATCTAGGGCTCCCCTGAGACAGTCACGCAGCCAATCCTTTGGGCAGCTGGAGAGTCCTCCTCTGCCCTCTCTTTCCTCGGCTGTCTCTCACCCCTCTATCATCTGTTCTTCCAACCCAAATCCTCATTCTCTGGCCTCCTTGTCTTCATCTTCCTCCTGCTTACCCAGCGCTGGGGGTGGCACCGTAGCTCCTCATTCCTCCCACATGTATCATGCTTCTTTCCAGCCCATGGACCCTATTCCTGATTTCATCTTCTCAGATGTCTCCACAGTGCACTCGTGCAGCGACAGCATTGGGTACCTGTCTGTCTGTCCACACACATCGCATGTGCGTGGGTCTATCTGCACCTTCTATCATTCCATTCATTTTTAACATATAGATAGATGGTACCAAGTGTTTATTATTTGAGACTATTTCATTCTACTGTACATTCTTTAGCATTTCATTTGCTTTGATTTATTTGTTTTCACCTGATGTGGCATTGTCCATGTTTACTCTTTTCCTACCTCTCCCAGTGTTCCTGGTATTCTTTGCCTGCACAACTAACAAGTGTGGATTTCCAGTATCCAGGCTGTGTGCAGAGTGTCCATGGCTTTGCAGGCATAGTGTAGACAAACCCTAGCATGCACTGCTTCAACTTGAAAGCTGCTTGGCTTTGTTTATTTTCTCATTTCCTGTTCCTTGTTTTCCCCGCAGGGACCTAAATCGTTCTGACTCCGACTCCTCCCTGTCCTTGTCCCAAGTTGGTGATCGGCTGTCTGCCTACAGCTCCAAAGGCCTCCTAATCAAGCCCACTTCTCTCATGCACGGCTCGTCCGCCCGTGCAGATGACACCGTCTCACTGCATGCTCACACCCCCAACGGAGGGAACCGCCTTCACGAGGGAGGAGGTCAGGCCGAGCTGGTCTCCGAAAGCCCCATACTGATGAAGAAGATGTATGGCATGGAAAACTCACCCAGCTTAGGAGACATCAACAGTCTATCGGAGTCCTCCCGCTCCCTCAGTCCCAACTCCACCGAACCGGACACGCCGTCACCGTCTGGAGGGCTGCCGGGGGCCATGGGGGCAAAAGGCTCCAGCCGCATCCCGCAGCTCTCAGCCAAGAAGAGCCCCTTGGATGAGGACAGTTGCTCAACAGGCGAAGACACAGATTCTACTGCCAGCCGCAAGAAACACACTTTCAAGATCTTCAAGAAACAGAAAAAATAAGGGCTACGAACTTTGAGCTTACACAGCTGTCTGACTGTATTCCTGTTTGTTCTGTTTTTGAAAAAGTCTGCGTTTTGGGTGGGGTGGGGGGTTCATTAATGGTCAAACGATGGCACAATTTGTTTGTCGTTACGACGCGTTGTACGTCTCTTTGAGAAACGGGGAGCAACCAGCTATTGAGTTTTATCTGCTTATTTGGTCAATGTTGAATATGTGGGGAAAGGGTAGGTTTGTATATTGGAATGTAAAGTATTATTTATTCTGCAGGAAACGGTGCCAGTCTCAAAGGGAAATGTTGGGTTTCTTTCTTGTTCTTCAATCTATATCATTTTGCATGTCTTCACTTTTGTTTGACTGATACGCTGAATGCTCTTGGTGTTTGCTTGATTCTTGTCCTTAACTTGCTTAGACAACACTTGGTGTTTCTTTTATTGCTAGCTAAACACCCAGCCTACCAATCCAAAGTGAATCCACACTCACTTTTGTCACCTTCTAATGTATTTTCTTTAGACTTGACCTCCTGTTTTGTGTTCTCTCAGGCCAAATGGCCCTCTTAAACAGATGTAATGTTTAAAATCTGACTTGTGCCATGGCAGTCCTGATTACTTCTGACATGACTCATATTAGGCACTGCAGTGTGCTCACGTGTAGCACAGCAATGGTCCAGTGTTGAATCTGCTGTCTTGGCTCTCATCCAAGACTACATGAACATAGACTACATGAACGTATTGTATGTACACAATAGATAGTTTCACAAGACATACACTAACAAAGTTACAAAAGCACCACCAAATTGCAGCATAGACCCTTTGGTAAATATTTAATGTTGAGTTGAGTGCGTTTCTGTGAGTAAGAGAGAAATATTTGGACAAAATGCAAAGCTTTGAAGCAATGCCAAAAAGTGGAATCACTGAGGACGTTTTTGGATCTTGACATCCTTTCATCCTCGCAGGACCGGGAGGTGACCAAGTGTTTCTGTTACGTTCTCGATGATGGAGTTGAAGTACTTGGCTAAAATGTTGGGTTAGGAAGCAGTGCCAAAAATGTTACTGATCTTTTTTTTTTATGTACATATCCTTTTATCCTTACACAGTGAGTTAAATGGCTACACAAAGTCCATATCAGACTGCTGGATCATTTATTTAAAAATGTAGTGTACACGTAGGTTTCACTTCGGAGGGAAATTGTCGTCATACAGAGACAAAAACAACTAAATTTGTTAAAGACCTACATGAAATTGGTTTTCTTCATGAAAATGTTCATACTCATAAGCTTAATGGGGTCCAACATTTGTTCACTGAATGTTCACCAGTGAAACGGGGCACAAGCTTAATTTGGCTCTGTGCTGTAGGCCACTGCGATTCTGTCTTACTGTTTCTGCTTTAATTGTTCAGGAGGACAACGAGTAAGGCTCAGTGAGGAAAGGGCTGTAGTTGATAAGCAAAATCGTTCTCTCATTTTAAGAGAAAAATTTTCAAGCTGTGATCAATTTGTAGTTCACGTTTTGTGGAAGATTTAGATAAGACGAATTGTGGAAGCAGACTTTAAAAGACTAATGTCAAAGTGCCAAATCACTGTTACTGTAAGAGGCCTTTCCCATCATTATTCGTACTGTCTCCTTTGACCTCCACACAGAACACAAAGCAAAAAAAGGCTCTTGTCCCTTCTCTTCGAAAGGAGTAGGGCTCACACTGAATGTTTTAGGGTATTGTTCGTGCAAAAAAAAAAAGTATTCATCTGCGTCATGTTTACAGAATCAGGAACGCAAGCACACATGACCACGTTCCAATTAAGTGCTAATCTGCAATTACCACAACAAGTCTGAATATTAATGGTTTTCTACGTGCACAGAACTATGCATCAGTAGCTGAAGGAAATGTCATTAGGGTCGCTGGTACACCTTGCATGCTCCTTATTACCATCCAACAACCAAAAAGTGCTGCAAACGACACAGTCGGCCTCCCCCCAGCCTCACGATGTAACAGGTGGTGTGGATGTATAAAACACGTTAAGCTATTTTATTTAGAAACCAGCTGAACATGTCCGTTTCTCGCAGTACTTTTTTAACGTGTCATTTGTACCTTTTTGCACGACAGAGCTGTAAATGGGTTATGCCGTCAGAATGTGTGTGAGAGCGCGCCAGTATAATGCACTGTAATGTTGATGCATGTCAACTTGTAACTAAACCTATTTTGGGTTCGAAGAGTGGATCAGCTTAAGCATTTGACTCACCGCCCTTCTTTTATCCTCATTTTGAGCTTCTATTTATGAATACATATATTTGTACAGAGAAAATAATTTTGCATCTTCTGTGATAGTCCAGACTTTTATGGCACTCCTGCATGATAGCAATAAACTATTTTGAATGAAAGAAGCGCTGATTTGTCATAGAAAGTTAAACAACTGTGTGTTTACACTACGTTTTTGTCCCAAGTCTGTACAAATGTCAACCTTTGAATTCATATCTCTGAAGGCAGCAGCAGAGATAATGACAAATTAAACTAAAACATAAATTGTCCATATCATATCATTATATTACATCTAGCCGTAGAATATGTATATATAATATGAATATGGATGTAAATCGTGTGAAAATTGTATGTTAAATACTGCTACATAACCTAACCCACTTAGCTCCACCCCAACAGCAGTGTGTGTTAATGGGCTTGGTGATGTGCTGTTAAATATTTGCCTAAGCACAACTCACCTGAGGCGCAGCAGGATGAGGCCCGGATCTTGTGTCTTTCTTGCGTTCAAG
>OMOW01092253.1:0-11334 GCA_900312555.1 Lamprogrammus exutus
CTCTACACAGCACATCTGGAGGAACCGGGCACTGCTCATCACCTGCACAATACCATCCAAAAGGTGAAGCATGGTGGTGGCAGCATCATGCTGCGGGGGTGTTTTTCAGCAGCAGGGACTGGGAGACTAGTCAGAGTCGACAGAAAGCTCAATGCAGCAAAGTACTGAAATATTTTCAATGAAAATCTGCTCCGGAGGGCTCAGGACCTCAGACTAGGCCGAAGATTCACCTTCCAACAGGACAACGACTCTAAGCACACGGCCACGACAACGCAAGAGTGGCTTAGGGACAACTTTGTGAATGTCCTTGAACGGCCCAGTCAGAGCCTGGACTCCAATCCAATCAAGCATCTGTGGAGAGACATGAAAATAGCTGTCCATCGATGGTCCCCAGCCAACCTGACAGAGCTTAAGAGGATCTGCAGAGAAGAATGGGAGAAAATCCCCAAATCCAGGTGTGCAAACCTTGTCACATCATAAAGAGGAAGACTCGAGGCTGTAATTGCTGCCAAAGATGCTTCAACTAAGTACTAAATAAAGGGTCTGGATACATATGTAAACGAGAGATTTCAGTTTTTGATTTTTAATAAATTAGCAAAAATTTCAAAAAATAAGTTTTCACTTTGTCATTATAGGTTATTGAGTGTACATTGATGAACAAAAATGGATGTTTTATCCATTTAAAATTAAATCTACAACACAATAAAGTGTGCAAAAATTGAATGGGTCTGAATACTTTCCAAACCCACTGTATACAGTCATTACCCAGAACTCATGACAAAAGAACAAAAGAGTTGGAACATGAAGTAGATTGACCAGTAAATTGAGACATTTGCCCTCAAGCTCAGAAAATGAATGGTATATACTGTATAACCATTTTGTAGTGTTTTCTTAAACTGAGAAGAGCGTGTCTGCTGTGGTACAAATGACGTTGTATATCTAATGAACCAAACACTTACTGCTTTCCACATTAAAATTAATTCCTGATAGATCATCAATTAATCCCTGGCCCTATCTTTGACAACAGCACGTAGGAAGAAGAAAGTGAAAAAGTGACATTTCCTACCCTGAGTCCTGCTGTCAGAGGAAAAACTGAAGGAGTCTCAAATGATTCAGGGGTCTGTGGCTTTCTGGACAGCTGTTTCTCGTTTAGCTGTTTGTTCAGCCAACTTATAACTGTAGTAAATGAAAACAACAATCAGAGGCATGCTAAAAAGTTAACAAAACTGACGAGGCATATTTATCTCAATGTGTTTAAATTTTAAAAGAAAAAACAATTTGAGAATACAGTCAGAATTTTACGGGAATAAAGTTTCATGGAACTAAGTCAAAAAGTTACAAGAATTGAGTCATAATACTTCGAGTTGAAATGTCTCAAATTCCAAAAAAAACAGCCCTGCCCCAGCACAATGGTTTTCATGTCCTTATTGTATAATAATCTGGTGTTAAGTGTTTCTTTATTTAGGAGAAGCCGACACAATAATGTTCTTTAATCTTGAATCTAAAGTAAAACTTCACCAGAGCCTCCACATGCTTAGTTTTGACACACAGCCCTCTCTGTTTGCTCATATACTGACAACTGCCACTCCCCCCCTGAATTAATCACTATCGCATTTCTTGTAGTGAATCCACAGTTCATTGTGTGTATTTTATTCCTGATGTCTGCTGTGGTTTACTAAAATGTACAAGACAATGACAATAATGTGAAAACTCACACAGCTATCATGATGATATAAGGTCTGGCTTTTTACACAAGATTGCAAGCTACATGACCAAAATTAGCATGCCAACACTACCTCCATCGGTCTTGTGACCTTCGTCTTGCATGTTTCAGCAGTTCCTTTAGAGTCAACAATGACCGACAGGATGTTTGTGTACTGAAGCAATAGAACCAAGGTATTCATGTGACTATACCTGCCCTGAACCAGTAGCAGAACATCACATTTTCAACAGGAACACCATTAAACCCGCAGTCCCCAGTGCATCCCCACAGTACGTGTAATAGTGAAATTAATAATAATACCTTCCTTACCATGCTCATTTGTTTTTAACACTTCCTTGCTTTCATTTAGCTTCTGGACCGTCGTCTCCAACTGCTCCTTCAGATTTGAAACCTGTTGGCAGAAATCATTTTTAAGTACTATATATGTGCTTTCTGTCATTGCTGCTTTATGTATTTGTAGCCACTACGACTGCAACTAACAATTATATCCCTTATCAATCAATCTGGTTAAAACTTATTTGATTACCTGATTAGTCATTTAGGCAATATAATATAAAAATATAATAACCAATGTAGTTACTAGAGACCACAGTCATACCTAAAACTTGCTCCCTTGGTATTTACTTTATGAAAACCGATCTGTTATTGAAATGGTCAAAAATTTGTTTTGTAACATTTGCAAGTCTAGAAAGTACTTAAACAACAGCGCTTTTTTATTTATGAATGCTGATTACACTGTTGCTGGTAGTAAATGGAAAAAAGACAAGCTTTCAATTTCACAAATGGCAGATGTTACTGAAATGTATTACACTGAAAGGTGTATCAATATTTATGTTCCCCCATAAAACGCGAGATAGGATTTCCATTCACATTTAATTCCGTCCAAATTGGCAGTTACCATTTTTCCTTAGCAGGGGAGTTTATAGATTGGCTTTGGCAAATATTCTATTATAAATAAAAAGATAGTTGTTAATATTTTGTTAATTCCTTTGTATTAGAAATATAAAGTCATTAAATCCGAAATCCTCTTTCTGACATAGATCATGAATTGTAAAAAGGCAGATATTGTATTATTTTGGTTTATAAGGACAGTTAAAGTGAAGTGTCCCCTGCCTCATTTCTGTGTTTCAAGTCTACAATAATATTTTACTTTTAGGACCAAAAATGTTATTGCTAATTGGCAAAAGGCCTAAGTCCATTTTATTTTAAAAATACAAAGTTTGTGTTATTTTGGATTCTTAGGACGAGCACAATGACGTTTTCCCAGCATTATTGGTGTGTTTCAAATGTACAGTCATACATTTTATTTTTAGGATTTTTGGGAAAAATGTTGATATTTGCTTTTTGTTTGTGTTACATGGTACATAACCATGAAACTGCAGTTATTTCACTCACTATAACTTTACCATCTAAACTCAAACCGTGACTACTTGGTTGTGGAACAAAACAACTGCAACAGGACCAGTTTGAGGAGGTAGTCTTGGCTTGGTTCCAAACAAACTTTTGAATAGTTTGTTTGTGGTGCGAACAAGATCCACACTATTCCCAAAGCAACTACAGGTCCATCTATTGATTGATCTAGAACTGGAGAGTTGTGTGTGGTTTAACGTTCTGTAAACTGCACCTTTGATTCTCAGACTCAAATAATTTGGATGCTGTGAAAAGGTGGTAACAAACTAAGCTTGTTCAGGTGAACATGTTGAAGGTTGGAATGTAATTGAATGTGCTCAATGAGCTCCATTCTCCTGCGTGTGTGAAGTAACATGTGGTTTTCCACACGTTGTCTTCAAGTCAAAAGTCAGCATTCTGCTGTCATAGTTTTGTTGGCCCAGATGACTACAACCAGGAAAGCATCTCAATTCTGTTGTTCCATGTTATTTAGGTATCCCACTCTGGCAAACTTTCCTTCTCCCTCTCCTGACTTTATGGCTCCCACTCCCAGACATTTCTGACCAGTGGGTGAAGTGTTCTTGTGGCTTTACATTTTTTTATTTTATCAATTCATTTTTTATAAATAAAAATCTCCATTATTTATTTATATGTATTACACACAAAAAATATTTGGGAATAAAATAAATGCAGCATTCTAACTTCTAGTCTAGATCACCGATTCAAACAAGAGCAAACAAATTACAGGTCTTATAATGTCCTTAGGTACCACAGACTATTGATTCATAAAGTTTAATGTACTCCCCTGTAATTTCAGTAGCTTCTTTGTGAAATAAAATTTGGTAGAACTAAATAAATAACATAGATAAAGAGAATGCAGCTTACCTGCTCCTCCTTGGTGATCAGCTGTTGTTGAGTATTCTGTAGATCTTTTTCAGCATTTTGTAGTTTTTCTGCTTTGTCCTGGAGCACCTTCTCCTGCGACACAATCACAGTGTTCTTGACTTTCATTTTTCCAGCTAGGCCTCGGACCTCCCCTTGAAGCTTCTTAATGATGCCGTTGGCCTGGATAAAAAAATAGAAGGTAAGAGAGTAAGACTGGTCTGTTATGTTGATTTCCAAACATAAGGTGCAGTTACACCAAGTATGTTTTCAGAACAATATTTTTAACTCTTGAGTTTCTCCATGGTTTTTGACCAAAATATTTATATGAGTTTAGGAATCAAAGTAAATACAGATTGTCAAGCTTCACTAACCTTTATCAGCTCTTCAGACAGCGACTTCACTGTTGCCTCAAGTTTTCCAATTTGAAGTTCTTTACTTTCAACATTTCCTTCTATTGTTTCCTGGAAAAAGACATACATAGAACAGATATGTGAAGAGAAGCAGATGCAGCACCAACAGTACTAAACATTGTTGTTTTTTTGGCACTAATATATTTTACAGAAGTTGTTCAAAGGTGTTTAGGTGTTTCAAACAATTATGGATGTAGATTCAGAACAAGATGACTTTCACAATACAGCTGTGCAACAAATGTACATAATAAAGTCTAAAAGCACTAAGAGGTCATTACAGAAAGTGTTGAGTTTACATTTTCAGCATCCTAACATTGCAAAAAAAGTCTTGCTTATTCCCTCGCTTTGCCCTTATATTATATTTACCCGTGTTTTTCCAACTTGGCTTTTTAAATAGTTGATAAAAGAAACTCTGGCAGAATTAGACATAAGATACCTTTTGCTGCTGCGTGGCTTCCAGCACCTCCTTTGTGCGACACATCAGCTGATCCTTGTCTTTGATTTCTTGTTCCAGAACAGCAAGTCTCATCTGTAGCTGGCTGACCAAGCGCTCTTTCTCATGGCATTCTGTGTCCAGTGTACTATTCTCCCTTCTCAAAGATAGGACCTGCTGCTTCGACCGCTGGTACTCCTACACGCAAACATAAAAGGAAAAAACTAATCCCACGTCAAAATGATTCACAAATGATTAATGATTAGTATTTTTTCAAAATCCAGGATTTTCATGACGGTGGAAATGCTGGACAGGCAGTTTACCAGTACGTGAGTTGACTTGAGCTTGAAAACTCTAAAATGTGTTATTTCATGCAGAAAAGGATGATTATTGGTCAAATTGTTAATATTCCAATTTCTCTATTTTTGCAGAAACAAACTACATGCCTACATAAATAATTCTGGAATTTTGCAGTGTACTTGCTGTTTGCATTACATATTTGTCAAAAGAAACTGTAGGTAAACTGCAGATTTTCTGTTTTTACGTCATTTACCTCTATTAGATTAAGGCTGCACGTTGAACACAAGCCTTTTGGGCCGCCCATGGGACTCCTGAAACAGCAGACAGGTATCGGGATCACAATTACAGAGGGATCACACTGCTCAGGGTCCCAGGGAAAGCCTTCTCTATGCCAGGCTGATGGAAAGGAGCTGCTAGCCGATTGCTGAACCTCAGATCCAGGAGTAGCAATGTGGATTCCGTCTTGGTCATGGAATAGTGGACCAGCTCTTTATTCTTGTAAGGATGCTGGGGGAGTCATAGGAGTTCGCCCATCCAGTTTACATGTGCTTTGTAGACTTGGTGAAGGCTTATGACTGTGTCGCAGCATATTGTGGGGGACAATGCGGGAATATGGGGTGCAAGGGCCGCTGTCACGAGCCACCCAGTCCTAAGATGACCAAAGTGAGAGCTTTGTCCGTATTCTTGGCACTAAGTCAAGCAAGTTCCATGTGAGTGTTGGACTCTGGCAAGGCTGTCCATTGTCTCCAATTAAATTTTCATAGGCTGAATTTCAAGGCGGAGCCAAGGTTCGGGGAGTGTCCAGCTTGGTTGCGTTAAGACTGCATCTCTGCTTTTTTCAGACAACATAGTTCTGTTGGCTTCATCAAGCTGTGACCGAACATTCACTGGATTGGTTTGAAAATGAGTGTGAAGCGGCTGGGATGAGGATCAGCACTTCAAAATCTGTGGCCATGGCTCTCCAGGTGGGGAGTGAGTTGCTACCCCAAGTGAAGAAGTTCAAGTATCTCTGGTCTTGTTAACAAGTGAGCGTAGGATGGAGCAGGACACTGATAGGCGAATTAGTGCAGCTTCTGCAGTGATGCTGACGCTGTACGGAACCGTCGTGGAGAAGAGAGAGCTGAGCCAAAAGGCAAAGCTCTCGATTTACAAATCAATCTATGTTCCAACTCTGTTCTTGACTTGAAGATTGTCCTGTTGTTAGGGTCTGTGTTTTGTGTGATTGTGTTTCTGCTGTATTTTACTCTTTGAAAATTTGAAACTCTTGGCCAGGACTCCCTTGAAAAAGAAGTTTACAAACTCAATGGGACTTTCCTTGTAAAATAAAGGTTAATAATAATAATACTAATAATAATCAGCTCTGGGTAACGACCGAAAGAAGACTGAAGATTGAAGTGGCTGAAATGAGTTTTCTCCGCAGGATGTCAGGACTCATCCTTAGGGACAGGGTGAAGAGTTCGGAGATTAGGACGGGGCTCGGAGTAGAACCGTTGCTCCTTCGCATTGAAAGGAGTCAGTTGAGGTAGTTCAGGCATCTAATCAGGATGCCTCTTGGACGCCTCCTGTGGGAGGTGTTCTGGGCATGTTCAACTGGGAAGAGACTAAGGGGCAGAACTAGAATATGCTGGAGGGATCATACATCCCATCTGGCCTTGGAACATCTTGGGATCTTCCAGGAAGAGTTAGAGAACGTGGTAGATATCTAACACGTCAGTTTTATGACATAATATCAGGTCACCAAATCCTGCCTATAATTTCAAATTACCCTGTCCATGCAAACCATAACCTTGTGAACCCATATTCACTGCTCTATTTCCCCACTGCACAAAGCATTCTGAGCTGTCCACTAAGTTAAAGCCTCCTGTGTCACTCAGCCCCTTCAGTCGCATACCTCTTCCGTGCTTGTGAGTTTAATTTTCAGGTCTCTGATGGCAGATTCATTCTTGTATTTCCTCTCTGTCAGCTCTCTGCAGGAGGCTTCCAGCTCACTGAGCCTGGTGTGGAGCTGCTGGCTGCTCTTTTGATGAGTGCTCTCCAGCTCGTGACGCAGCTGCTCAGTCTGCTGCTGAAGTCGAGTCTGTAACTGGCAAACAAAATACATCATTGTTAAGTGCCACAACATGAGAGGAGAAGGGGAGAGAGAAAGAGGGAGGGGGTGAGAGATTGTGTGTATGTGCTTGGGTGTGTGTTAGTCTAACTGAGATTTGATTACGATTGCACTAGTTTTGGTTATTCCTGTTAGAAAAAAGTTAGCTGTTGCAAGAATTGCACTAATTTTACTGTAACATGAGGGGGAGGGGCGAGAGACAACAGAGATTGTGTGTATGTGCTCGGGTGTGTGTTAATCTTACTGAGAGTTGATTAAGAATGCACTAGTTTAGGATATTCTTGTTAGAAAAAAATTTGAGTGTTACTCAAATTGCACTAATATTACTGTAAGATGATTTTTGATTTTGCAAATTTCCCCGTTGTGGGACAAAATTCAAGTTATCTTATCTTATCTTATGTTTGACTGCTAAACTTGAGGTTGCACAATTATTCCTCCTGAAAGTGACTTGAATTTATTTTGTTGTTGGATTGCAAAATGTAGATTGCACTACATTCCTTTTACTTGAATTGAAGCTCGTGCTTGAATTTCATTTTGGAGAGATTTTATGTTGGACTGCAAAACGGAGAATACCAGTTAAAACTGGGCTACTCTTAGTTGCAGAATAATGCCCTGCAGTGCATACTTTGTGTCTTTTTACATTTGTTTGTTTTTAAGAGAAGATGATTGAATAAAATATAGAAATATTAATGAGACAATATGATATTTATTTTGGGTAAATTAATTGTTATATTAATCGAGTAATATATATATATATATATTATTTTTTTTAATCTTTAGAAAAATCGATAAATTTGTTGTTAGATTAATCAACTAATCGAAAAAAAATAATCGTTAGATTAATCGATAAAAAAAAGATCGTTAGGTGCAGCCCTATTTGTCAGTCACCTGAAAGGCTTCTTCAGTTCTAAAAGTTTTAACTCTACTGTGGTTTGGACACAAAGCCAACCATAGGTATTCTCTGGGTTCAACCACGTTCACACCATCAGAGTTACCTCTACAGCCTTCTCTCTCTCAGACTGTATTTCCTGAGAATGGCGGCTGGACAGGGAGCTCGTCTGACTTGTCCATTCTGAGCGCAGCTTGTCCAGCTCTCTTGTCTTCTCCGAGAGAGTCTGTGAGATGGATGCAGACATGTAGGCTCACAATTTAGTCACAAAGGAAAAAGCTTGGGCTGACTATTTTAACACTGGTTTGAAAATTTCATTTTTAGAGTTAAATATGAAACTACTCGCATATGAAAAATATATTAGTTTATTTCATAAAATATTTCCCTTTGTTTAAAATTTTCTTACATGTAAAGAAAACTTTGCACGCATATTCAATAATTAATTAATTTCTTTATATGACATAACATTCCGAAATTAAGATGAACGGATGAAATTTACCACCAGTTATCTACCTTGTGTCATCTGTTAAATTTCATGCAGGTTAGATAAAAAGTCCTTACATATGAAAGAAAACATTTTGATTAGATTTGAAGAAATTATATTACAGTGGAAAAATAAAATGGTCACAGGGATTGGCATCATGATTTCCAACAGGTTGCAGTGCGAACAATTCTCAGTAAGGCCAACAGTCAAAGCTGTAGTATGTAGAGCTGATTTGTAATTATTCTTCAACATTTCCAAAACTACAGAAAGAAAGAAGAAAACCAAATATTATGCTATAAGGCCCTTTGGCGAGGTTGAAACTAAAAGGAATGAGTGAATTGCCATCATATACCTGTTGAGCATAGGTCAGCTGCCTGGAGAGATCTTCTTCAGTCTTCTTAAGTTTCATCTCCAGGGCCTGTTTTTCCCCCTGAATAATTGAGGCAACATTCTTTACAATTATGACTTTGAAAAGGAAAATAATTCACATTTTAAAAGGAGAAGTCTGTAAGATTGTGGAGTGGGTGGAGTCACAGGGAAAATTTGATTGCCTCCCTCCTCCAACTTCCTATGTGCTGCACCCCAATCCTGCCTCCCCAACTCCTACCACCACAGAACATGAAAAACATTTTCATGGAGCACTCAATTTACAGATTTGTTATCAGGATGTAATGAGGATTTCTACAAAAAGTGTTTAGAAAAAAAAAGTTATATTCCATAACTTTAATGAGGAGATTCCAATAATAATAGTAATAATAATTATAACTATTAATTGTAATTTCTTGTTTGTTGGTTTTTGTAACCGATGTGACTTGGCTGCTGCAACACTGCAATTTCCCATTAGGATTAATAAAGTACTCTATCTTTCGGCATTTGTTCAGCCACATTTACGAACGGTAGGAACTGAAAATCTATTTCAATAATTTTTATTTTAAAATCTAAGACTACAATCAATCTGCAGAACTGGGGATATATAATAAGTAATCAATTCAAAGCTGTAAAGAATTTAATCAATACAAAATCTAATATTCAGAGCTGAAAACCTACACTGGATTGGAAGAACCTATCGAATTACTTCAACAAATATCATACAGAAACAAGCTTAAGTGAGAAGAGTGAAAGCTGCAGCTACTGTCCGTTGAGCCAATAAGGTTGAAATTATGACTTGCATCTTTATCATGGCGCATTGATCATGTGCCAAAACACAGGCCTCAAAATGCACCCCCACTTAACACTTAAACCACCAGGCCTGAAAATGATTCTTTTAACAATAATGGTACTGGATGTCAAAGGCACAGTATAGCTCAAATAAATTTGAAAGGATAAACACAATCTAAACATAATTATATTTATACATAGTGTTGCATTTTGTTGACTGACTTCTCTAATAAGTCACTATGCTATTGTTATACATAATGATGAAATAGCTTACCTTCAGAGAGGAGAGACACACAGCCAGATAATCTTTAATGTCTTTGTCAGTGCCTTGAGCTAACCGTAAGGACAAATGATTCAGGTGTTTGAATGCATTTGTCTCCACAACACTGAAGTTGGCAGGTCCTTCGAGCATTGGAGATTGACATGACAACTGCAGAAGAAATCTGTAGGAAAAGAAAGAAGATGAAGAAGAAAGATGTGTTTTTATTTTCATAAGCTGGCAGTGAACATCCTGTTTTGTAGGCACATGTCGTCTATCGGCCAGACCAAATTTCGGTACCACCCAAGGAGGCAAAACCTAGTTTAATTTTATTTTTCAAAACCTAACCTAATTTTTGAAAAGGTCTGCAGATAATTTTAGCATGATAACCTTTGCAAAAGGGAAGCTTTGACACTGTAATCAACTCATGAAGTTAACCACTCCCTACAGTAAAATTGGACTTTTGTCACTGGAGCATAAACTAATTGAGGTTCATTTTAAGTACCTATGTTCAAGGTTTATAACTGCAAACCCCAATTCCAAAAACGTTGAGAGAGTGTGTAAAATGCAAATAAAAACAGAAAGCAGTGATTTGAAAATTCTTTTACCTATACATTTTTGGAAATTAACATAAATAAAAGATCATTAATGTTTTAATTCATCAACTTTATTGTTTTTTGTAAATATACACTCATTCTAAAGTTGATGCCTGCAACACATTCGATATACAACCCAGTATTACTACCGTTCATCCATTTTGATTAGGAACTGAAACTTACACCCGATGCGAGAGAGGCAGCAAAGACCCTGGACAGGGTTCAGTCTATCACTGCCCTAACAGGCAAAAACTGTCACACCTAAAGCCAGTTTCGAGTTCTATATAGCCAGTTAGGGCTGTGCATCTCTGAACTGTGGAAGGAATCCCACGCAGACATACGGAGAACATATAACGCCACATGGAAACAATCCAGCAGGACATAACAGGTTCGAACCCACACCTTCTGCTGTGAGACTACAGTGCCCCCACAAAAATAGACAGAAAAGAACTTCATTTTCTTGTACCTTGGATTGTCTGACGCTTGCTCCAAGAAGCAGAGATTAAGCAGGTCAATGAACTTCTGAGGAAATGAAGCAAAGTCTATGAGCAACCCCTGCTGGACTTTCAAACTAGACAAAAGATTGACAAAGAAAAAATGACAATGAGCTTCTTAGAAGGATTGTTCATAATAACCTTCACTCAGACTTCCAACAAAGTTGAGTAATGCAAATTATTGTCAGTACAGGCCAATACTTGCCT